>BJCN01188906.1:0-10504 GCA_018326445.1 Flaveria brownii
CAGCTTATTATTTAAAGTTCAACCCTTAAAAACAAACACACACATATATAATATTATTTTTCTACTCTAATAAAAGGGTAATTAGGTTGGACATATGTCATCATCACATTTCACCTTACCAAAGGTTGGACATGTGTTATCACTATATTTCACCTCAGCAAAATTTTTCCGCTTCTCTCTCCTATTAAATTCTCATTATTTAATTACTAATAATAAATTAAAGAAAGTATATTTTTATTAATTATTTTTCTAAGTAAATATTTTTTTATAAAATAAAACTTACTTCTAAAACATTAAACTTTTTAAAAAAATATAAATTATTTTAAAATTGATGTTTGTAAGCAAATTTTTTATATACAGAAAATAAATAAAATTGGGAGTTAATTTTTAAAATTTTACATTTTTTAAAATGTTTGCCTTAAAACAAATTTATTTTATTTTTCTTTTGGAAAAAATTAAAAAATTAAAAAAAAAGACTAAGAAGTTGATATCATTGTTTTATTATTTATAGTTCGTACTTGTATATGATTTCAATTATGTTTTATCTTAAAATATAGTTTTATAACTAATAAAACATTTTCTTATTTGATATTTTATTTTTTTAACCCGTGTAATACACGGGTTTACTAAAACTAGTAATTTAATAATAATGTATTCTTTTTTTTTGAAAAGCATAGAAATTTCAATAAAACACTCTATCCAGGAGATAGAGAACAAAGATACAGGAACACCCCAAAGAAAATTAAAACATACAAAATAGATCCGCACATCATCCGACTTGAGCCTATATACTAAAACAACACCAATCGTTCCAGTCAAGATTCCTAGAAGATGATCTACCCTTAACCCATAGGAAGCTGACATATTTAATATTGATTAGCAGTCTGTTACGAGAAGGCACCCGATCGTTGAATATCACCTCATTCCTACTCAACCAAATGCACCATATTGCAGCAAGAACAATAGCATGGAAAGCCCTTCTATTCCTCTCAGCCACCATCGAGGAACAATGCAAGTTAAGCAAGTCCGCAATCGAGAAGGCAAATATTGGGGGCGTATTGCACCAAGATGAAACGAATGACCACACCATGTCTGCAAATTGGCACGAAATAAAGAGATGCTCAGCAGATTCCTCATCTTCCTGACATAAAGGGCAAAGGATAGATTGAATCGGGACATTACGGAAAACCAATGCTTTACGAGTAGGAAGCCTATCCAGACTAGCTCTCCAAGCGTGAATATTGACTTTTAATGGAACCCATTTACACCATTCCATTGTATGATCCTTAGTTACTCTAGCATTGTACAACAACCTTCTTATAGAACTCACAGAGAAGACCCCATTTGAGTCACCCTTCCAACACCAACGGTTAACGTCCCAAATAATAAGATCGAGAATGTTGATGTTGTATTTCAGCAAGTGGCTCTCAACCTTTACGATGTTGGTCCATGTCCCCGCAAGATGGGCTTTCCACGGCATCAGGCTCGGTTTCTTAGGGTTGTGATGCAAGGCCATTATCACCTCCCTCCATAGGCCATTCGAGTTGGTCAGGAACCTCCATCTCCATTTAGTAAGAAGCCCCAAGTTTAGATCTTTTAATGACCCAATGCCAAGACCCCCATCTTTTTTCTGCTTGCATACTTTGTCCCAGGATACCCAATTGATTCGCTTTTTATTTTCACTGCTACCCCATAGGAAGTTTCTCCTAATCTTATCCAAATCATTGATGATTGTTTCCGGGGCTTTGAATAGTGAAAAGTAGTAGACCGGGAGGCTATCAAGAACCGATTGTACTAGTATTAACCTTCCACCAAAAGATAAATGCCTGGCCTTCCATAAAGAAAGGCGCGATCGAAATGTGTCTATTACCGGTTCCCAATTTTTTCGCCTATTCATGTTCGCCCCCACCGTCAATCCAAGGTATTTAAAGGGTAAAGAACCCCTGCTGAAGCCCACTGTATCCGCCATATCTTGTGCCTCCTCATGCAATACATTGATCCCCACCAAACTGCACTTCTTATTGTTTATCTCCAGCCCCGACACAAGATAAAAAATCCTCATTAGTCTCTTGAGATTCTGAATGTTATCTTTGGACCATTCTCCAAGAACAATAGCGTCGTCCGCAAAAAGAAAGTGTGATAGATTCGGGCCCCCACTTGGAAGTTGTACTCCTCTAAACACCCCCATTTTAATGGCACGATTAAACAACCAATTTAGAGATTCCATGGCGATCAAAAATATGAAGGGTGAAAGAGGATCGCCCTGTCGAACACCACGTGTATATCTGAATTCATTGGTCGGGGATCCGTTTATAAGGATAGAAGCTTTAGCCGATCTTAAAACACCCCTGGTCCATAGCCTCCATTTTGCCGGAAAGTTAAGTTGCCCAAGAATCGAGTCCACAAAATCCCAAGAAATTGAATCAAAAGCTTTATTGAAATCAATTTTGAATATCATAGCCTGCTTATTCGTCTTTTTCAGCCAAGAGAGAGTTTCATTAATCATTAAAGGCCCGTCAAGGATGGACCTATTAGCCATGAAACCCGATTGAGTGACGGATATAACCGAATCCAAGACTCTTTTGATTCGGTTGGCGAGCACCTTAGAAATCACTTTGGATATACATCCAATAAGAGAAATCGGACGGAACTCATCCAAACCATTAGGGTCCATAACTTTTGGTATTAACGCAATAAAGGAAGAACAACAGGAATCACTAATAGAACCCGACAGAAAAAACTCGTTGAAAATGTTTTCAAAGTCCTGATGGATAAGATCCCAGAAATGTTTAATGAATGTGAGATTGAAGCCATCCGGACCCGGAGCTTTCTCCCCACCACAATCCCATACTGCATGTTTGATCTCCGACAAGGAGAAAGGAGTAACAAGGGTCGCAGCATCAGACTCGGTTAGAGTTTTTATTCCTTGACAATCCAAATATGGTCTAGAGTAACATGTTTCCTTAAACCGCTTTTCAAAAAAACAACAAGCTTCCTTCTTAATATCAATTGGATTTGTACACCAAGCCCCGTTAATTATCAACCCATTAATTCGATTATGAGACAATCTAGAGTTGAATAACCCATGGAAGAAAGAGGTGTTCTCATCTCCTTCGAGAATCCATTTGGCTCTCGCTTTTTGCTTCATGTCTTTCATTCGTGAGTTCTCCATGTCGATTAGAAGTTTCCTATAATCAAGAAGCTCCTTCCCTTCGCTATCTGAAAGTCCCCCCATTTCGGCTTTATCTTCCAAAGCTTTAATCTTCCCCTCCAACCCATTCAACTTGCTGTTTTCTTGAGTTTTTAAGGCCAAATTCCAAGCTTTAATAGCCATTTTGATATTTTTAAGTTTGGTAGCCAGTTTAACATCCGCCCTGTATGCAACAACCGGGATGTTCCAAGCTTTATTAACTATCTCATTAAATCCATCTTTATCCAGCCATGAAGAAAAAAATTTGAATGGTTTTGGTCCGAAGTCCACCATAGAAGTTTTTAAAGAAATTGGGCAATGATCCGAGAGATTTCTCGGCCAAGCAAACAACGATGCTCCAGGCCACTTATTTTTAAAGAGTTCACAAACCAGTATTCTATCTATTTTACTCGCCTTTGACCCATTGCAGTTCATATAAGTGTATTTGCTACCCCCCATGTTATATTCGTGTAGCCCTGCCTCAAAAATAAATTCATTAAAGGCATTTGCTCCTGAATAATGAAAATAGGAGTTCATACGGTCAGAAGGATACCTGACCTCGTTGAAATCACCTATTAGTATCCACATCCCTTCAAAACTACCTCTTAACATTAACAATTTCTCCCACAACTCCTTTTTTCGATTTAAATCTTGCGGCCCATATACATTAGCGATATTAATAACCTCCCCCGATCCCTTTAATTGTCCTCTAACAATCAAGAAATTTCTTTCCTTGATCACATCACAACAGTAGAATTGAGATGAGTCCCAAAAGGAAATTAAACCCCCTGATCTCCCATTTGCTTCAACCCATTCAAAATTCACAGTTTTTCTCCCCCAAATAGTTTTTACAGGGATTTTACTACACTCATTAATCATAGATTCTTGGATGCAAAGAAAGGAGGGGCGATGTTTACCCACTAAGTCCTTTAACCACATACTTTTTTTGGAATCTCCGAGCCCCCGAATGTTGATTGACATAAAATCCATTAGCAAACATTTGTGGCCCCCTCCTCCACTATCTTGTTCTGAACCTTCTGCTTAAAATTTGTGAGATCTACACCCACCATCAACCCTACTTGTATCGTACTTTCTACTTCCTGTTCGATTTCCCCGTTGGAATCGTTTTCCCCATTCCTTTGGTTTCTACCAGTCAGAGAAGTAGGACTCCCAATCGAAGGTTCAGAAGATCCTTGACTGTTGTCGGGGGACTGATTAAGATCCACACCCACATCATTCGGAACATGGTCATCGTTTCCCATACAATTACTGTTTTCATTCCTCGCTTTAACAGGTGACGAAGTGCTCTCTCTGCATCTGCGCCTAATTCGTTTGTTACCAACATTATCTCTGATCTTAGATTTGGAGTGTTTAGTCGCAGGCTTTTGTTTGGGGGAGATCATTTTCCTTTTTCTGGAAGGTTGCAGGCCCATATTGAATATTAACTCATGCAATCCAAAAGGGTCCGAGCCCAAACCTTCTTGAAGAATATTGGGACCCAAATTATTTATGGGAAGGTTATCACCAGGCCTTTGGAAGTCGTGGCCCATAGCAGACTTGACAATCGATGGGCTTAATATTTCAATTGGGCCCAGATCTCCACCGCTAGCATCCGCATGCTCATCGACGGTTTGCTTTTCAAAGACTGCGCATGCAGGTCTCAACACACCTTCCGAGTAGGACTTCCCATGCGCGTGCGTGACCGAGTGGTTGATCCCTGACTGTTTGGATTCCTGTGTGTGATCCATTTTTGAACAGGCATCCTCCTCGCCCGACTTCATCTCCGGCGTTTCATCCTTGGTTTGTTCTATTAAAAAATCCGGTGCCCAAGTCCGGTTGGCTTCCGAAATAGAGATTGGATAAGATACCCCTGAAAAGATAATATTAATCTTCTTAATTATATGGCTCATCTCCGTAACAATAACACCGACCTGATCTTCTACTAAACTACCATCCATGGCCGAGGCAGAAGATGGGAACAAGACCTTCCCCACGGTTTCTGCAATACAATTAAAGGTATCGGGAGCCCAGAGATGAAGTGGCACCCCCCTAATATTAATCCATGCCAACCGTTCGTACTGAATATCTTGCCCATCCCATAGAACCAGCGAGGAGAATAACTGATTCCATTCATGATCATGCAAGAAGGCCTTTGCTTCTACCGAGGACTTGAACGATAAAATTACCTTTCTTCCCCATAGATATCTTAAACCGAAGTTAGCATTAATCACACCTTCAATACTTTCCTTCAGATTGTGTAATGTTGCACCATCTACCACCTCTCCAATCAATGACAATCCCATCCATGTTTTCATTTGCTCCGGTGCCTTCAAAATGTGGATTTCTGGACTCTTGTTGATGAGGGCCGCTTTATAAGAGACATGATTTGGAACCCACTTCCCCCCGTTATTCCCCTGCATGTTGAAGTTCGAGTGATTCCGAGCAAAGGGTTCCTTTTCGAGACCCCCATAATCTATTTTATTGCCACACCTATCGAACTTAGCAGGGTTTGCTTTGGCAACACAATTACCAACTTTCATCTTGTTAAGATCTTCCAGTAGCGATTTCAAGTTCTTGACATTGGCAAACCTTGCAAAACCGAATCGGTCTCCTTCCTTCGACGCTTTTCTAGTCGGAATGAATGCATCAACAAGCTTCCCAAAACCTTTACAGGCCATCCATAACTCTTTACTCGAGAAATCTTCAGGGAGATTGGATATGAATATAGTGATTATATCCTTGTCAGTGCTTCCTTTTCCTTTTCTCCGATTCTGTACTGTTTCCCAAGGTCCACCGTCATCCACCTTTTGTCGAACGTAACCCTCTTCATATCGGTGTCCTCTTCCGTCTGAATTCCGTTCATCCTCCGTCGGAAAAACCTTTCGTCTCCCTTTTCGTCTCCCTTTCGTCTCCATAGGTTTCTTTAAGTTGTTTATAGTCTCTTTCTAAAATGTCATAAACATAGTGGCAAAAGTACAATAATGTATTCTAGTCACCACAACTTTTTGTAATTTCTATAGTAATATATCATGGAATCCTCGTTTTGCACTTGACACCTTTTCATTTGACTCGAAACTTTATTTGGATTTGTGGAAATGAGATTGATTTTACAAATGTCAGAATTATTGTGTTAACTATGTTTTTACTGAATATTATGTTCCGGTAGGGTTGTTCACAAATTGGGTTTTGAGTCAATCTAACAACTTGGACTCGAGCTAGTGACAATACTAGCCAAGCCTAATCGACTTGATATTTCCAACCAACCCACAATCGAACTCAAGTGTGCCGGCAACTTGACAAGTTAGCTCATTTTAATCGATTTTGATGGTGCCGTACGATTCATTAGGTCGTACAAACTAGCTAGATACCGATGAATCAATCAATTTTAAGCGAACCAAACAACACCTCTGGAAAAATTTTAATGCGTGTGTGACGCATCAACCTTGCTTGAGCTGAGGTGTCACGTGTTTAAATTAAACTAACCCATTTTAAAACATTCCAATTTCTTTCTAAACATTTTATGAATCAAACGGGTCATTAGACTGTTTGACCCATTGAAACTTTCTAGCTACTTTCTAGTCTTCTGGCTAGAGGTGCACAAAGGAACCGGTTCCCCGACTCGAAACGGTAACCCGAACTGGAACCGAACCGGTTTCAACCCGGTTTTAAGCCAAACCGGGGTTGGGACCGGTTTGTATATTTAGAGCCCAAACCGGTTTGGAACCGTTTTTTATCCAACCCAGTTTACGAACCGGCCTAAAAAACCGGTTTGGAACCAGAAGTACAAATCCGACGATCCTCACCGCTCTCCGACGAAGATCTTGGTTATGATTTGTCTCAACGCATTGGCACACAAACCGGCAAAGACGATTAAATTTAAAAAACTTGTATTCGTAAGATGTATCTTTTGTTTTATTTAAAAATCCACATTGGTGTTTATTTTAAGTTTATTTTTAATATACTTTTTAAAGAAATACCACTCAATAAAAATGTGTTTGTAGTTGTTTCATTTAATCTATTTTTAAATAAATTATATACTTTAAATATATTATTTATTGAAATAAAAAAATACCGGTTTTGGAACTGGTTTTTAGACCCAAACCGGTTCCTATTGGGTTGGGTTTTATTGGCCCTAAACCGGTTTGGAAATCGACCCAGTTTTGGTGAAACCCGGTTCCAAAAACATTGACCTAAACCCCATTCGGGTTGAACCCGAAGCGGTTCGAAAAAAAACCGGTTTACGCACCTCTACTTCCAGCTAGAGTCGCACAAAGAAACCGGGTCCCCGACTCGACCCGGAAAACCGACCCGAACCCGAACCGGTTTGGAACCGGTAATAGGCCAAACTGGTTCCAACCCGGAAAAAACCGACGGTTTGGGACCGATTTGGATTAGTTTTGGGTGAAACCGGTTTGGAACCGGTTTTGGGCCAACCCGGTTTTGGAACCGGTTCAAAAAAACCTTTGGAACCGGTTTTTACCGTTAGAATTTTTTTTTCAAACGATCATATAGCTGTTGGAACCGGTTTTTGACCCTTTTTTCAATTTTTTTGACCATTTTGCCCTTATATGATAGTATAAATAGGTAGTGGGTGTAATGGTTTAGTCACAACAATCAAAAGCTCAAAACGTGCTTAAAAACACAAAAACGCTCCCTCACTCTCAACTTTCTATTCTCTCAATTTCTTGAATTTTATATAATGGCTTCTGAATCATCCGTTCCAACCGGTAGATCCTCAAGTGTTGCTACCGTTGTTAGAATTATACAAAGGTATAAAAAACCAAGAGATTTGGTGCAATTTCGACTTATGCGAAATGTCGAATAGTCAAAATAAATTTCGATGCAAGACTTGTGGTTCGTTTTTCAAGTCGAATTCAAACTCGAATTTGAGAAACCATATGACCAAATGGTGAAAATCTTTGAAAAGTACACCGAGTAAAGGGCAAACATCAATCGAAAATGATGGTGGTTTATGGAACTTCAGTGTCGATATGGTTCGAGATAGAATGACAAAGTTTGTAATTCAAGAAGGATTACCGTTCGATCACTTCGACAACCCTCGGTTAACAAAATTGATTCAAGAAACTCTTCAACCACGCTACACTCACGTAAGTCGCACCACTCTTAGACGTGATTGTTTTAAATCTTTGGAAACAAGCAAAAAATGATTTAAAGGTTTTGTTTGAAAATTTACAAACCAGTGTGAACTTAACTACCAACGTTTAGTCCGCCCCACACGGTTTACCGGAATCACACCTTTGCGTCACCGCCCATTGGATAGATCCAAGTTCGTGGCAAATGATGAAATGTACGATTGCGTTTGAATTATTTGGATATCCGCATATCGGTGATAATTTATTTTAAATTTTAGATTTTGTAATCAAAACATATAAATTAGAAAACAAAATTTTTTCAATGTCATTGGATAACGTCTCGAACAACACATCCGCCATTGAAAAATTAAAAATAAAATATAAATCGGTTTGTGATGGCGTATTTTTTCATTCACCTGAAAAGATATGCTCAAAACGGTCATCAAAATTGTTGGTGAGCTCGCAGGTTTAAGTAGAAAATAAGTAATTGATGCTGTATAATAATTGTTGCTGAATATTGTGCATACAGTTATAAGTAAGCAAAATCACATAACCATGAGCTTTACAACAAAACCTAATGACGTACACACAGCAACTTGTCGGAATATATTCACCCAAGGCCCGTTCCTGGCTAATGATAGTACCAACTGGTAAACCATCTGACAAGGGTGGGGGTGTCAACCCAGTAGTACTACCAATACCTATCCGTCGGTTCCAACACCGGAATTAAATGGTTATAAAGAAAGAACCACACAGCGACTCATGTATGTATCAGATAAGTACTCACAAAACTGTATCACGTTGATTCCAAGTATGTAAATTGTACAGCATAAGAAAGTGGGTGAGCATACTTTTCCCCCATGTTTGTAAATGATTGAAATATGGTATAAACGTAAAAAGGGGCCACGAAACTCACTTGTTAGGTGGTAAGTATGAATGATCAAAGTTTCCAAATGTTGTATGTAGTAAACGGTCAAACACCTATTGACAGTTATTGTTAAGCATTAATGACACGTATAAAGTAAGTAATAACGTTCGGTCGGTTCGGGTTGCATTGGTTTGGTCACGTGTCACACACACAATCATACATAAGGATTAGATCTTATGTAGATCCAAGCACCAGAAATCGTTGCCATTGCCGATGATATTTGTGTAAAAGTGTCATTTTTATTAGAGGAATACTTAGTGATTATTAGTGTTGCAAATCGTTTGTTGATAATTGTAAAATGTTATGTTGATTTGACTTTGGAATAACATTAATAAGTTTTATAGTGTCAGTTTTTAAAGATCATTATTAGCAACGGTACCCGTGTCGATGTCACCTTAACATCACACGACAAAACACCACCACACACAAGAAGAAACTCACACACAACCACTCCAATCGCACGACAGGACCAGACGCACGACTCAACACTCCATCCGCACGAATCAACCTTCATTCGTACGAATCAGTTACATTCGTACGAATGGACCTCAATTCGTGCGATTCGGCCTTTAGTCGTACCACACAACCCTCAGTCGCATGACTCAACATCCATACGTACGAATCAACCTTCATTCGCACAAATCAGCTTCATTTGTACTACTGAATCTTCATTCGTATGACTCAGCGTTCAGCCGTGTGACACACGCACAATCGCACACATTCATCCGCATAGACTCAATCGCACGACACACACAGTCGCCTGACTCAATCGCACGACACACACACAATCGCATGACTCAGTCGCCCGATAGACACAGTCACACGACTCAGTCGCATGACACACCCAGTCGCACGGCTCAGTCGCACGGCAGACCCAGTCGCCTGAACAGCAGAATCGTGACTGCAGAAGTGCAGAGCAGCCTTCGGCTGCTCCGTGCACGGTATTTACATAACAAGGACTTACCGAAACACTTTTCAAACATGTACAAACAAGAAGAACACGCAGAAAGGTAACACACGCACCCACGCGACCTGATGTGCTCGGGTTGGCCCCAAGCACCCGAAACCCTAAAAGTGCAGCAGTAAACAAGCAAGAAAAGGGACGACCAAGGTCGTCTACCTGCAAGAAAGGAGTAGTCTAAGCTGTAGCCGAGGCTTTGCCGATGAAAATGTGAAGAAACGGTGCGGTTCGGTGCAAGGAGGAGGAGAAAATGGAAGAAGAAGAAGATGAAGAAGAAGATGATGTAATGAAGGCTAGGGCTGGAACATGAGTATTTATACCCAGCCCTAGTT
>BJCN01188924.1:0-10883 GCA_018326445.1 Flaveria brownii
ATTAAATAAATGATGGGAGTGGTCTCCTCCTCAAGAGAAGTTGCAGCTCTATTGTCCACTTCCTCCTGCATTGGTGAGTGTATGGGGGTGGGGCCTGCACCTCCTGAGTAGTTAGTGTAGGGGTTCATTTGGATATTCTTTATTAGGTGAGGGTGATTTATGGCTATTTGGGTAGTGCAGATGAAGAAGGTGTGGGTTCAACATTGTCTTGTGTTGCTAAGTTGTCGCCTTGAGCAATAAGCTCTAACATGTTTTAGACCAGTGCTCTTTCTATCCCTGAGAAGCCAACGGTTGACTTTCTTATTGTTTTAAAGATATCGGGATTCATTTGTCTCAATTTAAGAGTGTTAATTATTCCCCTTAACTGTGAGCACAGTTCACAGTTAAGAATACATGAACATATCTAGGTAACATGTAATACTCTAAGGAGTCCAAGTTAGCAAGAAAGTTTGTATGAACAAATTGAAAGTATCTAAACATGACCCATTGAACCATTCCACGGACTATGTAGGATAGGTTCTTAATAATTTCATCCCAACCTCAATGTTTGCTGGACAGAAAATGGATTACCACATGGAGGAGGTACTTCCATTGTGAGGAAACCTTATCCTTTTTTAAGGTTCTTACTAAGTAGTCCCCTTCATAGCCCATCTGCTGTAATGAGTTGTTTGCAGAAGATTTAGGGATGGACAATTCTCCTTCTTCATCATCCATCCTTAGATGAGAGTTGATGGTGGCTGAAGTGATGAAAATTGTCTCCCCTGCACTACAGCAGATAGTGCTTTCTCACCGTCCAAGATGACCTCTTGGCAGGTCCTCTAGAACTATAAAGTTGATATTCATACAATAAAGGGTCGATTATGAGTGTAGTGAGATAGTTTGATAGAGATAAGAAGCAGCAAACATCTGAGAAACCTAGGTTCTTTCTAAGATGATAACAAAGCAACTTGGTTGTGTTTGCCTATATAACTGCATGGAAAAATCTGGTTGGTTTCTGGCTATGTGTCTTTGCATCCTTACACTCAGTTATATGAAATCTGGTAAGTATGTCTTGTACATACTTTGACTAGTTTATGAAGATGTCATTGTCAACCTGCTTCACTTGATTTCCTATAAAGAAATTAAGTTCTCCCATGGCACTCATTTCCAATCTATTATTAATCATCTTCTCAAAGTATTTGTAGAGCCTTGGATTAGTTAACTCAAAGATGATTTCATATACATAAACTTGAACCAACATAAAGTCATTCCTTGTTCCGTTAATGAAAATTGTTCAATCAATAGTACCTCTCTTGTAGCCATGCTCAACAAGGTACTGAGATAGTGTGTCATACCAGTTGCTTAGAGCTTGATGCAGCCTATAAAGAGCTTTCTCAAGCTTGTAGACATAATTAGGATGATTTGGGTTTGCTAGATGTTTGTTTGACATACACTTTCTCATCAATCACCCCATATAAGAAAGTACACTAGACATCAAGTTGGTAGACCTTGAAATCCTTGGATGCAGCAAAAGCAAGGGATATCCTAACATTTTCAAGTTTTTGCTACAGGAGCAAAAACATAAGTGCAGTCAATCCCCTCTTCTTGTGTGTACCCTTGAACAACTAGTCTTGCCTTATTCTTGATTACAAGTCCTCTATCATCTTTCTTATTCCTAAAAACCCACTTGGTACCATTTGTGGTCTTTCCTTGTGGAAGAGGACATTGGTTTAAAACCTTTTGGCTTTTCAATTAAAGAAGCTCCATCCTGCATTGCTTCAACCTAACTTCCATTGTTTAGAGCCTCATCCATCTTCTTAGGCTCAATCTGGGACAAGAAATGATAGTGAAGACAAATATTTTTATCATGGGTTTGTCCTCTTGTTCTCACCCCTGTCTCAATATCTCTAATGATGTTTATGGTGGGATAGGACTTGTGGATTATTAGTTGAGGGATCATAGTAATTTAGTTGAACGGAACTGGATTGGTGAAATTCGGATCTGGTGATTGAGTATCACCCACTACATTAGCACACTTATCAAGAAAAAATTGACCCAATGAGTGTGTGAGATTATGGATGTTGTCTTGTATGGAGTGGTTATTAGCATCAAGGAATTCTTGATCACTATCACCACCACAATCTCCTCCTACATTCGAAACTAATTCATTTGAGTTTTATGCCTCTGTGTTGAAATTTGTAGGCACCTCAGATGTGTCAGCTGAAAAGTTTGAACATCATTGTTGTGCTAACAGGATTTCCAACTGCAGGGTTTGTTACCACTGGAGCTGAAATAGTATGTTGAGTTGGTATTCTCAGCTCAAATCTTGGATCGGATCTACTGTTGATAAGCTACCTGTAGATCCTAAAACATCTTCATAAGATTTGTTAAAACAGATGGTACATAAATCAAGATCAAATAGCCAATCAGGACCAGAATCTTTCACACTGGTTGTGTGCTCATTGAAGGTCACATTGGCTGACTCCTCAACTACTCTAGTTTTGAGATTGTATACTCTATAAGCCTTAGCTTAGGAAGAGTATCCAATAAAGTGTCCATCATCTGATTTTTCAGCAAACTTGGCTACCTGATCTTGATTCAAGATTGTGCACGGACATTCAAATGATCTAAGAAAACCAATGAAAGGTCTTCTTTTATGCCATAGTTCATAAGGAGTCTTACTATGAGTCTTAACTACTAAAACTTTGTTCTGCACATAGCAGGCAGTGTTGACTGCTCTGCCTAAAAGGTGATGGGCAGTTTAGAGTAAGATAACATGGTTCTTGGAGCTTCAATAAGTATCCTGTTTTTCCTCTCAACAACAACATTTTACTGAGAAGTCCTGGGAGCATTGTATTGTCTTGTAATACCTTTGTTATAATAAAATGCATCAATGACTTGGTTCTTGAATTCAGTTCTTTGATCATATATTATGATTTTGACCTTGTTATCATATTGATTTTCAATTTTTAGAATTAAGTTCCTCAAGATCATAGGGGTCTCATCCTTAATTCTAAGAAAGAAGACCCAAATGTATCTTGTGAAATCATTTGTGATCACTAAACAATAGGAGTTCCTTCTTAGACTCATTACACATGTAAGGCCCCATTATCGGGCACCTCACAGTTGGTCAATCATAGCACTTAAACATACATAATAGTATACATTTCATAGACATTACAACAGAATTACATTAACAAAAGGCCATTCATTTGATTAATAAATTACTGTTGTTATGCAATACAACATTGTTAGGTTACAAAAGAAAAAATCCGTCAATTGCATTACAAAACAACAATAATCATATGTGTGAATGGATGCCAATCTTGTGCTGCCGAGTAGCCTTCCCCGCGTGCCATCCTCAACAACCATTACCTGCCAACTGAAAATGAATAAAAGTCAGCATTGTTGAGTGAGTTCTAGTGTTATAAGTATCAAAATACTTTATATGTTTCATACGTAAAAATACTCTCTTCCATAAAATATTTTCTTTACTTTCACACATGTTCATTCATATCGCACGTATTCATTTATTTCATACTTCATCCTTTTATTCATTTCGTACTTTACTCCTATCGTTCATTTCGTACTTTATCTTCATCGTTCGTTTCGAACTTTATCCTTATCTTTCGTTATCTTTCATTTCATACTTTAACATTCATACTTCATTACTTTGCTCGTTTCGTACTGATTCTAGATCTTGTCAGGCTTTTCCCCCATCGTGGTCCGAAACCACCATTTCGAGCACAAAGCTCCATTACTAATTAGCATGAAGCATGTGGACCAAAGCCACCATTCTAGGCACAAAGACCCGTTACTAACTGGCACAAAGCCGTTTCATATCTTATCACAAAGCCCGTGTGTGAACCCTTATGGGTTAAAATCGCATGTTATAAAACACACAGTTGAGCTAACAACTCACCAAGAGTTGTGATCCTCCTTTAAATCTGCTTGCAAGCGTTTTCTTTCTTTCATTATGTTTCACTTTTCATCTTTGTTATCTTTCTCTTCATTACATTATACTTTACGTTCATTCACACATTCATCATACTATGTAAAGTAATAACACAATACTTAATGTATATTATATTATAATATATATACATTTTGAAAACTAATAAAAGATAACACCTCATACACATATGCATATCATACATTCATCATAACATCATGCATATACTATTCATAAACCCACACTTAGTCATGCATAGAATAGTCCAAAACAGCACACAAGTCAAACTAGGGTCAAACCTTATAATTATGTTTTTTCCTCAAAATTTCAAAAAAATTTCTAAGTGTTGGGCACATGGGAACTATTTGGGCACATCAGCCCTGTTTGGGCTTTTCCCCACTATGCAGGCGCATGATCCTACATTTAACCGTTTCAACGCTTAGGCGCATGAGCCTCATGAGCGCATGGGCACTATTTGGGTGCGCGACCCTATACTTGGATGTTTCAGCCAAAAACTCAGGCGCATGAACTACTTTCAGGCGCATGAACTTACACTTAGAAATTCTAAGGCATTATTTGGGCACATGGGGTACTGTTTGGGCGCATGAATACCCACTTATACATTTCTAATGTACTTTTCAGTTCCAGATATGCTCTCAGCATATTCTAAGCTTAATATAACCATTCTAAACATCATCCAAGTATAAACAACCATAAAACATCTAAAGTCATACGTACATACTTACAGGTATATACGTAACAATCATAAAAATAGTTTTGAATGCATTTTCAGACCCGAAAATATTTAAAACATGTACAATATGGGGTCTAGAACTCCCCTTAGCTGCTTCCCAGCTTAAACTCTTCCACTTGAACATTTTAGATGATTCTAATACCTAAACATGTCCAAAAACACACACCCAGACATATACGTACTCATAAGAACATAAAATATCGGTTTCTTAGTCAAACCAAAAAAAAACCAAGCTTATTATACAAAATTTACTTACCTAGGCCAAGATCAGTAGCTTTCTCTCTCTAGAACCGAAGGTTTCTACTCTTCTTCTTCTTCTTTTCTTTTTGGTCGACAAAACAGGAAGAGAGAGGCTGTTATTGGCGGCCATGCTTAAAGTAATAATAAAATAATAGAGTTTTGTCATTTTTACACTCTAGTCCCTCCACTTTGGTTCTTTCCTTTTCTTTCTAATTACTTTTATTTTCCTTTCCTCCTTTCTTTTATTTTCTTATTATTTAACTGGAAATTTCAGGTGTTACAAGTCTACCCCCTTTAAAGAGGTTTCGTCCCCAAAACCTGTCGCTCTTCGAATAACTATGGGTAATGTTGTCTCATTCTTCTTCAGTCTCCAACGTAGACTCCGAACCCTTCCTGTGCTTTCACTACACTCGCACCAATGGAACCACTTTATTTCTCAATCTCTTCTCCTTCTGATCGATGAATGCCACTAGTTGCTCTATATAATTGAGTCGTTCATCCACCTCGATATAATTTAGTGGTACAATCATGTCCTCGTCAGTAAAGCACTTCCTCAGATAGGATGCATGGAATGTGGGATGAATTCCACTTAACTCATCTAGCAATTCTAACTGATAGGCCACCTCTCCTACTCGCACGATGATTCGAAAAGGTCATATGTTACTCAAGCTTAGCTTACCCTGCTTCCTAAACCGAGTAATCCCTTTCCAAGGTGAGACCTTCAACATAACTCGGTCGCCCACCTTAAATTAGATCGGTCTACGCGTCTTGTCGGCGTACGACTTTTGTCTATCCTTCATTGTCTTCATGAAGGCCTTGATCCTTTCTAGCTTTTCAGTTGTAGCCTCGATCACCTCAAGGCTCCCCAACTCTTTATGCCCAATATCACCCCAACATACGGGTGTCCTACATCTTCTACTGTATAGTATCTCGTAAGGTGGCATACCAATGCTGGCATGATAACTATTGTTATATGAGGATTCTGCTAAACGTAAGTGATCGTCCCAACTCCCTCCAAAATAGATCACGCATGCTCGAAGCATATCCTTGAGCGTCTGAATCGTCCTCTCAGACTGACCATCTGTCTGATGATGATAAGCCATGCTAGTGTGTAGCCTCGTTCCCATTGCATCATGAAATCTCTTCCAAAACTTTGATGTGAATCGGGTGTCACGATCCGCCACGATAGACACCGACACACCATGATGAGCTACAATCTCTTTAGTGAACAGATCCGCCAATCTCTTAGAAGAATACGTCCGATAGACACCGGCACACCATGATGAGCTACAATCTCTTTAATGAACAGATCCGCCAATCTTTCAGAAGAATATGTCTCGTGGATTGATAGGAAGTGAGCACTCTTCATCACTCGATCAACGATCACCCACATGGAGTCGCACCCCCTCGTCGCATGAGGTAGATTAGTAATAAAGTTCATGGTAATGTTCTCCCACTTCCACTCGGGTATATCAAACGGTTGGATCTTCCCGTATGGCTTTTGATGTTCCACCTTCACTTGCAAACAAGTAACACCACTTACTCACATACTCCACTACATCGTGTTTCATACCTGAACACCAATAATCTCTCTTCATATCCTGATACATCTTTGTGGCACCGGGATGAATCAAGTATCAAGTCTTATGAGCCTCATCCATGATTTGTCCCCTTAGGTCTCCGTATTGGGGAATCCATATCCGTCCATTTCGGGTTTAAACACCAAGAGTGTTTTCATCCAATTCTCCATATCTTCTTTCAACGCCTCATTTTGAAAGTTTTTCACATGTGTCATCACATCAGTGGTCATAACCAACTGATAAGCCTTCACCCTAATCAGCTCGGGTCTCTCCTTTCAACTAAAGGCATCAGCCACAATGTTGTCCTTACCCGGATGGTAATGGATCTCACAATCATAATCCTTGATAAGCTCTAACCATCTCCTCTGCCTCATGTTGAGATCCTTTTGCTCAAAGAAGTACTTTAAGCTCTTGTGGTCTGTGAAGATTATGCACTTCGTCCCGTATAAGTAGTGCCTCCAAATCTTCAATGCAAAGACTGCAACCGCTAATTCCAAATCGTGGGTGGGGTAATTAACTTCATGGGTTTTAGCTGTCGGGTTGCATAGGCTATTACCCTTCCACGTTGCATTAACACGCAACCTAATCTCGAATAAGAAATCTGAATACACCACTAAGTCCTCACTCCCTTCGGGTAACGTCAAAACAGGATCTTGAGTTAATCTCATCTTTAACTCCTCAAAAGCATCCTCCTGTTTCTTACCCCATTCAAACTTCACATCTTTGAGGGTCAATTTGGTCAAAGGCAAGGCTATCTTGGAAAAGTCTTGCATGAACCTCCTATAATAACCCGCCAAACCCAAGAAACTACGGATCTTGGATGGCGTCGTTGGAGACTTCCATTGCATCACTGCCTCAACCTTCACCGGGTCTACCATAATCCCCTCGGAATTCACCACGTGACCCAAAAATTGCACCTTATGCAACCAAAACACACACTTAGAGAATTTAGCATACAACTTTTCTCTTCTAAGTGTCTCTAATAATTCACGTATGTGGTCAGCATGTTCTTCCTCGCTCTTTGAATAAATCAGAATATTATCAATAAACACATTCACTGATTTATCTAACATGGGCTGACACACTCGGTTCATTAAATCCATAAAAACAGCTGGTGTATTAGTCAAGCCAAAAGACATAACGTGGAACTCGTAATGTCCATAACGCATGCGGAAAGCTGTCTTAGGAATGTCCCGCTCCTTCACCTTCAGCTGATGGTAACCAGATCGAAGATCTATCCTCGAAAACCAACTGGCACCTTGGAGCTGATCAAAAAAGTCATCAATCCTCGGTAACGGATACCGATTCTGCACCTTCAGCTTATTCAGCTCTTGGTAGTCAATGCACATTCGCATACTAGCGTCCTTCTTCTTCACAAACAATACTGGAGCACCCCAAGGAGAGCTGCTCGGTCGAATGAATCCTTTATCCATCAACCCCTGCAGTTGATCCATCAGTTCCTCCATCTCGATAGGAGCTAATCGATACGGTACTTTGGCAACGGGTTGAGCACCGGTTATCAGATCAATCTGAAACTTAATCTCACATTCCGGTGGCACACCTGGTAAGTCTTCTGGAAACACATCTGGAAAGTCACATACCACTGGCACATCGGATAGTTGTGGTACCCGACACATCCACATCTTTCACGTAGGCCAGATAGGCACTACATCCACGTCTTATGCACTATTCTGCCACCGCTATCGAAATCACCTTTGGAACTGTAGTGACGCGATCACCATAAATCATCACCAAACTCCCATCGGGCACAATTAATCAAATCATCTTATTGCGACACAGGTGTTTACCTCATAGGTTGCTAACCAATCCATCCCTAGTACTACATCGAATCCACGTAGGGGCATCACATGTAATTTAGCAGAAAACCTATGACCTTCTAGTTCTATGGCACAGTCATCTATAATATCAGTAATTCTAGTGGACTTGCCAATAGCAATTTCTAGCTTATTAATATTCTTACTACCAACAGGCAACTTAGCACAAAAAGTAGCAGAAATGAAACTGCTACTAGCACCAGAATCAAATAACACAGAGGCACAAATTTGGTTTACTAAAAACATACCTAACACGACATCAGGATCCTCTCTAGCCTCCTCTCGCGTCATCGTGAAGGCTCTAGCCCTTGCCCTCTGTCCTACTTCCTCTGGCTTTTTCTTCGCCCTAGAACTCTCAGCCCTTGGCTTCTCACAGTCCCTGCTCACGTGACCTTCCTCTCCACAGTTATAGCACCATATAAGTCCACACACCTTCGCCATATGACCGGGCTTCCTACACTTGAAGCACACGTTTGTCCCCCACTTGCACTCACCAACGTGCTCTCTTCCACATTTACCACACTTCTTTATTCCCAAACCTGATGACCCCACTCTACGGTCATCCACCTTCGTCCTCTTGTTATTTGGAGTGAGATCTCCACGTCCAGACCTCTTCCCGTTCCAGTTTCTATCACCACCTTCTGCTTTCTTTACCTCAACCACTATCGCTTCTCTCTCATCATATAACCTCCCAGCCAAATCCACTGCTGACCTGAAAGTGCTTGGCCGGGCAGTAATCAAGTGCCTGTGAACATTGGCTGGCAATCCTTGAATGTACTTCTTGATCTTCTTCGATACCGGTGTCACTTGATCTAGTACTAGCCTCTCCATCTCGTTAAACTTGGTAGTATGTTGTTGATGTGTCATGGTTCCTTCCTCCAGCTGTAGGAACACTCTCTCAATCTTGTCTAATTCTCTGTGAGGACAGAACTCTTCGATCACCAGTTTCTTTAACTCCGACCACTTCATCCTACTAATGGCCCTACTACCCTCATCCTGGACAATATTGTCCAACCAACATAAGGTCGTGTCCAGAAACGAGTGGGTAGCAAACTTCACTTTTTGATCTTCTCGACACTCGCTAATATCAAGTACCGCTTCCATTTCCCTCACCCACCGGTGAGCAGCAGCAGCAGTGTCATTCCTATCAAATGTTGGGGGCTTGAACCTCTAAAATTACCCATAGTTGCAACCACGTGCAGTTTCCTGCACCGCTTCCTCCTCCTCCTCACTCGAGACAATCATCTCGGTCTCCGATCGCTCCCTTTCCTCCCTTCCGGTAGTTCTTCTCCTCTCTTTCTTCTTTTCCTCTCTTTCTGCCTTGATCACTTCAGTCACTATAGATGGTGATGCACTTTGGGCTCTTCACGGGCCCTTTTAGCAGTCTTGGTCTTAGTCATAGTGACACGTGGTTCAGCACCACGTCCTCCCTGTACTCCACCCCTAGAGGCCTTAGATGATCTACCTCTAGGCATTCTCTAATCACTATAATATTCAAACACTAACACGGTCATTCAAGGAATAGCTTAGTTTATATTAAGTATAGTAAGTCCCTAATTACAGTGGCCATTTATGATTAGTCACTTACTTTACTCTTTACACCCCAAGCATTTCCTATCCTGACTACATCAGCATCTAAATCTACTAAGATCACATAATCAACTAGCACAAGCACATAACTCCAATTAACTCCGAAAAAAGAAATACCTTATGGCACGTAGCTACCCGGGCTGGCATCCCTTTCCTTTAGTCCGATTCTCAGTTCAAGATTAAGTTTTGAAATTATTTACCCAATTCACTTGATTAATAAATTAATGTTGTTATGCAATACAACATTGTTAGGATACAAAAAAAACATTCGTCAATTGCATTACAAAACAACAATAATCATATGTGTGAATGGATGCCAATCTTGCCCTGTCGAGTAGCCTTCCCCACGTGCCATCCTCAGCAACTATTACCTGCCAACTGAAAATGCATAAAAGTCAGCGTTACTGAGTGAGTTCTAATTTTATAAGTATCAAAATACTTTATATGTTTCATATGTAAAAATACTCTCTTCCATAAAATATTTTCTTTACTTTCACACATGTTTATTCGTACGCATGTATTCATTCGTTTCGTGCTTTATCCTTTCGTTCGTTTCTTACTTTACTCCTATCATTCATTTCGTACTTTATCTTCATCGTTTGTTTTGCACTTTATCCTTATCTTTTGTTATCGTTCATTTCGTACTTTAACATTCATACTTCATTACTTTGCTCGTTTCGTACTGATTCTAGATCCTGTCAGGCTTTTCCCCCATCATGGTCCGAAACCACTATTTCGAACACAAATCCCCATTACTAATTGGCATGAAGCCTGTGGCCTGAAGCTACCATTCTAGGCACAAAGCCCCGTTACTAACTGGCACAAAGTCGTATAATATCTTGGCACAAAGCCCAGGGTTGAATGACAAGGATCCCGTTTTATTGTATGGGTTCAGTCACCTAGACTGATCCCCTTTTGTGTGAACCCTCATGGATTAAAATCGCATGTTATAA
>BJCN01188946.1:0-15074 GCA_018326445.1 Flaveria brownii
GGTGACGGTCACGGTCACGGACGGTCACGGTTACGGTCACGGTGACGGTGACGGTGACGGTGACGGTGACGGGGACGGGGACGGTGATGGTCACGGTCACGGGAACGGTGACGGTGACGGTCACGGTCACGGTTACGGTGACGGTCACGGTGACGGTCACGGTGACGGTCACGGTGACGGTCATGGTGACGGGGACGATGATGATGACGATCACGATTACGATCACGATTACGATCACGATTATGATCACGATTACGATCACGATCACGATTACGATCACGATTACGATCACGATTACGATCACGATGACGATCACGATGACGATCACGATGACGATCACGATGACGATCACGATGACGATCACGATGACGATCCCGATGATGATTACGATGACGATTACGATGATGATGATGATGATGATGATGATGATGATGAAGAAGATGATGATGATGATGATGATTGTGATGATGATTATGGTAACTAAGCTATTACAAACAGTATCATAGTAACTAGGCAACTCACGGTTCAAATTGCTCCGCCAATACCACATATTTCCGTCCAGCTCCGACAACATTTGTTGCCTAACCCAGTCTCATTCTTTTTCCTCCTTCCCTAAAGCAACCTCGATCACCAAAAAACCACAGTTACCATCAGACCACACATCTTTTAAACTCGAAACATACTAATGATTCCATTAGGGCAGCTGATCCTTAAACTTTATAACTTTCATCACGTCCTTTGCTTTCAAGACTAAAGGAAACCCTTGGTCAGCTCCCGTAATCGATACATTTGAAGCAGCCTTTGCCCGATAAGGACGGTTGTTGGGTATCTTAAACTATGTTGTTGTGAGGAAGTATATGAGCTGGGTCTAGCAGTCTCATACTGTGATGTATTGGAGTCCGCTCTTCTTTGTTGCTCCTTAAGATTTGGACGACCACATCTGTCTTGACGCACCTCAGGCTCTTTAAGTTTTAACTTGCTTGAAAACAAAGAGTTGTACAATTTCTTACATATTCTTTTACTTGAGGATTGGGGGACGACATAACCTTTTGTTCCAAGTCATCAAATTTCTTATCGTAGTCGAGTTCAGGTGGCACGACGTACGCCGGCTCGGAATCAAGCTTCCTTCAGTGTGGATCTATTGCATCAAATGGAATACATATGCCTGGATTTAAAGTATTAGTGAAAAATACGCATCATGTGAAAATGGTAAAAAATGTATTTCAAGTATATATTACCTTTCCAGAAGTATACCTCCAAACAACAAGCACATGGTGAGCCCATGGATATGGATAACTTGTGTCCACGTGAACCCCTTGACTCCTGAATGATTTCTATTTTTGTCAACTCTGATTTCAGGAGGCTAATGCAAAAAATAAATACCTTATAATGAAATTTCAAAAACAATTGCAGTCGATAGTCTTTTTTTTATCTTCACACGGGACACCTTGAATGTTTTACGAATTTCAATCTCCTGGCCACGCATGAGGTCACATACATATTCGACAAGTGTGTGCAACGTATTATTGGTCCATGTGAGGTAACTCTTGAAGTTCGCTTGTTGCCACTCAACCCTATTAGTTGTATATTCACCAAAGTTGAGGCGTTTGTACATTCAACAAGTAACAAATTTCTCTTTATACGGCACCAACCAATTATTACAAATATATTTCACACCTTTGAAAGAAATAAAAAATTTTATAAAATGAACAAATAGATTATTAGAGTAAAAATAACTATGAAATTTTTACCATGTTTACCATTTTCATTTAACCTTTTTTCCATCTTTATACAATTATAATCATACAATACCTCTATGGGAGATGAACATAGGACCTTCCACCAGTATGGAAAATTCTTCCACATGTCGGCTTTGAAAAGGATGTTTCACCTTTTCTTAATATTCTCCCTAACGTGCCACCTGTATAGTTTTTTAGTAGCACTCGGGAACACTGTGTCACATGCGCTCATCAGGGCCAGGTCCCTGTCTGTGACAAAAACGTGGGGCTCCGCACACCTATCGAGCATATCACTGATCCGCTCCAATACCTATGTGAAGTTGTCCTGTCGTTCCCTCGATATAAATGTATGCATAGTACAAAACGACTTCGACGTCGATGTAATGCCAATAACCTTAACAAACGAAATGTTATACATGTTGGTCCTGTACGTCATGTCAATCAACATAACATGTGGGAAAGCACGCCATATTTTGTACGAGGTAGGATGACAAAAGAAAACATCTTCCATGACCTTAGTTGCTTGATTCTTTCATGTTTTATACACGAACTCTTTAGATTCTAGAAGGTTTTCAAGTTCCTGCATTGATGTCATGCCTTTTTTCCTCTCAGCCCCATACTTCGATGTCAGATTGTATATGTCCTTAACAAAACAGGCGCTATCGGGAAACTGCTCCCTTACGGCTGAATGGATGTGTCGTGGCCGTACGTGCTGCCTGTGTAATGTCTCGACAAGATCAATTTCTTCGGCGGTCTTATTCCTAAGATGAGTGTGGCCCTCCTTGTACACAACAGTATCGTGGTTGTGTGTCTCGTTTCTCACCTCCAATATCCAACTGTCACTCTTTCCTATGTACTTCCCTAGGAGTTTAAAGGGACATCCTTTCTTTATACTCCCAATACGCCTGCTTGTGCCAGTGAATTTAGGTTCACCATTACGATTACATAGGAGTTCCACATCCTTTTTTCATGACCGACCCACCATAATAACGCACCAATACTCACGTCCTGTTATTTTAACCCACTTCTCCAAATCCTCTCAAGAGTCAAAATGCTGAAAAAGTTATAAAGCCAGACATAAAAGATAATATATAAAAAATAAATAAATAATATAATCAAAGGAATGAAAACTCTTCATAATTTATCAGTTTTATAAAAAAAACTATAGCCTTTCTTATCCGGTCCTCATCCCCATCGTGATCCGTGGTGTCCCCATGGTTTTCTTTTAGATGAACTGAACCGTCACTCTCATCTATGTTATTCCCATTAAAAGTATCCGACACATGTGTAACTTCTAGTTCTGACGGGTACAGGGGATGTCCGTAATGTCCATGATCCGGCACTGTTTGTGAGTGGTACGAGGCATGTCCATAAACCGGCTCTGTTTGTAAGTGGTACAGGTTCGGGGGATGTCCGTAATCCATCTCTGCCTACGAGTGGTACGTGTTCGGGGCATGTCCGTAAGAAAGGTAAGGGGGATTTCTGTACCCTTTACTGTAACCCGTCGGTCTAAATAATAAGTTGTAAGCCTCTTTAGCAAATGTGTTCGAGGGGTTGGATCTCTCCTCCGCCAACAGAAGGTGACTCCCGTATACGTAATATTCCTAAAAAAAGTAATTGTTAGATATTTAAAATAATCATTTATAATAAAATACATACTACTTTAACCTGGTTCGAATATTCGATATGTGGCTCCTTATTTAAATCTGGAAGCTTCGACTTTTGATAATGATCTCCCGAACCCAACGTTGTTTTCGAATTAACATGTTTTTGTAACGATGAAAATAAAGTGATTTATATTGAAAATCTGCATGATGGTTGTTGCATGAAATGAAGTCTATTTATATTAAAAATCTGGACGAGAAACCGTCAACGTTTGGCCAAACCGTGACGGTTCAAACACTCAGTCGTAACACTTTTCTCAACTTTTGTCACTTTTGTCAACATCAAGTCAAACTCTTGTCAACATAAGTACCCTAAACATCAATGTTAGGCCAAACCGTGATGATTTGTTTTCATTTAGCAGTGTCCTTTTGTCGTTTGTTGGTCGGGATGACAGTTAATGTGACTTAGAAAGCATGAACGTGACTCAGAGAGCGTGAAGGTAAGGTCTTGTGGTCACGGTTAGGTGACAAACCTTCAAGGTTTAACCTAACCATCACGGTTAGGTCTGGTTCCCCACAAAAACACCTACAATATCCCCAACACCACTCAAAAAAATATTTTCAGTAATAGTAAAATGCGTGATATACAACTTGCATTAATCATGTAAAATGGTTACCCACTTTCCACATATTTGTTTGCGATCAAAACTGCCCAAATCCTAACTAGGGTCGTCGTTTACCGTATGCACCACTATCGACCATGAGCTTTCATCACCATTGGTACCACGTACCATTCATCACCTCTTGCTCCCCCATACCCGTCTTTTGATTTGACATACTACACGCAAATAAAGTGGAAAGGGATTAGCTTAATCATAGAGATTAAGATTAGAAATTTATTTAGAGTCAAAGTCTATCCAATCCAACAAACCTTAGAATTCATATTTGAATTGTCTTACTCTATGAATTATGAAAGGTAAACTTGATAACCTATCACACCTAATTAATAGATTATAACTAAAACCAAATTATATATATTCTAATATTCATATATATAATTTACAGCACACACATATATTAGAAAAAAGTTTAACAACCCATTAAAAATAAATAAACTATAAAAATAATAATAAAAAGTTGAAATATTATGTTAAAAAAAGTTATTACGAAGGTCAATCTCCCATCTCTCACTGATCGACCAACTTGCATTCCTCCCATCAACATCCCGAAAGAACTCTTAGATAATATTAAAGCTACTCACGAGTGCACCATTTATGCATATAAAAGAAACATTTCTTGAAGGTCCCCAAAAAACCTCACCCACAAATCAAACATTCTATATTCTATTTTACTAAATGCATATCTGTCATGAGATATGATATAATAAGAGCAAAAGATCCAAAAATCATATGCACAAGTACAAACAAACAAGACCCCCTCATAATGACTCGACTCAAATTTGTTGTGGTTGAGATCCAACCTCACCACCCCCTCAAACTGCAATAAATCCCATCATATTGTCTGTTCTATGTCCAACCGGAAAATCATTCTCGCCGGAACAAAGTTGTATTAATTTCATGCAAATAATAATCTTGTAGCTAGTCAGTACGTACAACACCAACAATATTATTGTGACATATATATTGCTTGTGTGGTTGTATAATATTATTATTAACACACGGTTTCATCACTTTGATTAGAGGTGTTGTGATGTTAGTTGCTGTTTCACCACTAGAAAACAACAACAACAACAGTAGAGATGGAAGAGATCAAGGGTGTGAGCTGGTTGATAGATTTTCGGTTGGCAGTGATTTTCCGGACTTCACAGATGATAATTTGCTTGAAAGTATTGATTTTGATGATTTGTTTGTGGGGATGGATGATCAAGACATGTTGCCTGATCTTGAGATGGACCCCGAGCTCCTCGCTGGAGAGTTCTCGCTTAGCGGAGGAGAAGATTCATGTGAGTTTAATAACAACAGTAGTGTGACGTCATTTTCCGGTGATCAGAAAACAGAAGATTTGACATCAAGAAAAGAAGATGAGAGCAAAATAGAAGCGAAAAATGAAGCGATTGCTGCGAGTCCGGCATCAAGAGATAAAGAAACCGATAGAGGATTGAAAACTTCTTCTGATAAGTCCAAAAGTTTATCTCAAGGCAAGAGGAAAGTGAAGGTAAACAAAATAAGTTAAATATATATAGTATAATTAGGGTTTCTTTAACAACAATCTTTGGTTTCTTTTCTTTTTAGTTTCTTCAAAGAGTCAAACGAGATAATGATTTCTTTAAAAAGATGCAAACTTAATTAATTTTTGAATCGCCGGCCGGCTAACACATCCATGATCCATCTACAAAGAGTAACTCTAGCTTACTGCTATCAGTTGATGTAGATTTATAATTTGAATATTATGTAGAACAACTAAAGCAATTAGGGTTTCAAAGAAGTTATGCATAAAATATATAAAATCTATTCATGTAAGATTGACCTCCAATTTTTTATAGAACGTACTAACCCACAAAGACCACTAAACCTAATGGAAGTTTTAAGGATTAGGTCACGGGTGGTCAACAGTTCACGGGTATCATCTGATGGCAGCATGTATATCGATCTGCAACCTTTGTAATTCACAGATCCCGATAAGCATGGAATGCACGTCTGAAAACTAAAGAATAATATTACTTGATTAATACAGCCTTATACTATGTATTATTGGGTCATTTAATTTTTGCCCAAAAAAGCATCATTAGATCATAAACAATTGATCAAACAAACTTCAATTTTAGTTCTTGACAATATCATGTATGGATCGATGCGGTAGGTGGACTGGACTCCGGAGCTTCATCGGAGATTCGTGCAAGCGGTGGAGCAGTTGGGGGTGGATAAGGCAGTGCCTTCAAGAATTCTGGAGATTATGGGCATCGGTTGTCTTACTCGCCATAACATTGCTAGCCATCTTCAGGTATGCTAATTCTTCATCAAACAAACTTAATAATTATTAATTTTGACCATCATAAATGTGGATCGATGTTTAAGGGATTTAATTTTTGTAGATTGAAATTACTTTTTCTTATCAGCAAAGATTGAACGTATATTATAGATCGATGATACGCGTACTTATATAAAAACATTATTTCTTAAACTTTTGGTACTAGAAATGAAATTTATTTACAAAGTTAATATATAAGTTCATATTTAAGTTATTATTTTCTTTAATTTAGTTTTATTATGATCATATTTTATGTTTGCATACATTTATTTTGTGAAATTGAGCAAAATGGCTACAATAGTATTATCAACTACAAAAGATTTAGGCCGATTACCTTACAAATTATTATTTATTGACCGCTAATAATTGTATTAATAATTTGACTAATACTACTCTTACTTTTTACTTTTGTTTTCGGTAAGTATAGCAGTATAATTATCAAATATTTAAACTTGATATTCACTCGACTTCGTTTTGAATAATTGTTGTGAACAAAATAAAAACCATATAAGTAAGTAGAATCAAGTGGAAAAAAGATGTAACTTGAGTTTTAGTTAACTATATATTTGCAATTGCTATTAACAACCATTTCTTCAACATTCATGAAACTTAACGTTTATTTAAAAAAAAAATATTCCTAAACGTTGATAAGTTTAACAATACTAATGTTTAATCTAATGACACAAGTCTTTTGATGGATAATACAACAAAACGTAAAGTAATTGGCATGTTTATTAATTTTTGATAAGCTTGTTTTATTTGCAAATTTTTGTAATCCACTACAATATAGATGACTATTTTACTTTTATACTCAGTATCATTTTGTAGTTATATCAAACAACAAATATGTTTGGCTACGCTTTTTAAATCTAAAAGATTTCTAAGATATATGTGCGTTTACTGAAGTCATTGCATTCTTTTGACTTCATTAAAATAAAATACAATAAAATAACTCAGATATTTTACTGTAAACATTTGATTCATCATATCTCATATTTTTACATTCATATAATTAGTGATTTCCTTCCAACAGTAAACATTTCTTTGCAAACTTGCTTTTAACGAGCTTTAAATTTGTGATAAAAGTAAAGTTCTCATTTCATTCTTTTCTTATTCGAAACATAAATACTGTTGGATAAAAATGATTTTTCCAACTCGGAGGGAATATGTAAAATTGCATAGAATTTCACATAACTATAAGTACGTAACCTATAAAATACTATGTTTTTTAAAAATATATAATTTTAACATATAAGTTACGTACGATGCTTAATTTTAAACAAATATAATTTTAAGAAACATGATATTTTTTGTAACTTTATAAGGGATGTATGAAACTGACCAGAAGAACAAGGAATTCCGTATATACATCTTACAAAACATTATATATATTAAATACATATATGCGTGTTTTCAAAGGTATACTATTATAGATAAATTATAATTATGTTTAAGAAATTAAGAATATTTATGAAACTGCCTTAAAAAGAAAGTTTGATAAACTTTGTGGTGCTCCTTAGGTTATATATTTGGGTTTAAAATACCAAACACATAACATAAGTCCAAAAAACGAATATGGTTAAAAGTCTTCACATGCATAGTTATTATGCAAACTTTCACAAAATAAATTGACAATTTGTTTTAATATAAAGTAGATTGTACTCTCAGAAGACAACTATTGATCACAGAAACACGACAGAGTTGCGGCATTCAATATTTTGTCTGGTTTCCTTTGCCTTCATCAGATTGATAGAACTTCATGCTTCCTGCAAATTATACCTTTTCACTTTTAAAATTATTCTATATATATGGCAGTAATAACTGTTTTTACTGATCAAATGTAACGTAAAAATGATGGATTTGATGCAAATTTCGTTAATAGTTTTCAGCTTTTGTGACTTTTCAAAGAGCATGATGCAGTGAATTATGTGCATGGAGGGTAATTTTTTTTTTAAAAAAATGAGTTTTTACAATAACATATTTAGAGATTAATCTTGGTTATTATTTAATGAGAGATTGATCATATGATACATGTTACAATCATTAATTTTTGGAGATATGTAATTTGTTGTAGAAATATAGGTCGCATCGAAAACATCTGCTAGCAAGAGAAGCAGAAGCAGCAAGTTGGAGCCAGAGACGCCAAATGTATGGTGGCGCAAAGGCGGTTGGAACTGGCAAAAGGGACATCGGACCATGGGTTGCACCTGCACCACCAACCATGGGCTTCCCTCCCATGACACCAGTTCCTCATTATAGACCATTACATGTATGGGGCCACCCCACCGTTGACCGACCTTTGATGCCTGTATGGCCAAAGCATATCGCCCACTCACGATCACCACCACCACCACCAGCACCACCACCATCGACACATGTGTGGCCACCATCAGCATCTCCATCTCCAACTTGGCACCAAAGGGTAAGTTTTTGAAACCTTCTGTCATCTATTAATATGTTATTTTGTTTACTTAAAGTGATTTATTTTATTTTATTTTTTTTTTGCGCAGGCGCCATACTTCCCACAAATTTTACCACAAACTGTAAGCTTATGATTGATCTTAATTTACTTTGTAATTTGGTGATTTGAAACATGTTATTCATTTGGTTTTGTATTATATATATTTTTCAGAGGTTTCCAACTCCTCATGTACCAGTCCCTGGTATCCCACCACCTCATGCCACTATAGCTGTCACCTCTCCTACTTCCAATGCACAATCATGCCCCCAACCTCCATTGGATCTACATCCTGTAAGTACCCATATAATTAACCATTTGCACCATTCCTCCGATTTCAAGTGCGATCGACAAAGGTTTAAAATCGCTAAAAATAACCTTTTAACCATATAAAGAGTTCAACCTAAGAATATATGAGCAATTATGTTTGTGTGACACTCTTTGCATCTAACTACAACATACTTTAAGACAAAAAAAAACAAGAAAAAAGTATCAGAAAACCAAGTTAGATGCAATAACATTTACAAGTTCTTTTAAAAATATTTTAGATTCTAGATGCCATAATCAAAATTAAAACCAAAAAAATAAAAAATAAAAAAAATAAAGGGTAGTGACAACAAGTCCCCACAAATACACAGGTACATGATATAATCTATATATCATGTCCCTCAAAAACAACTTTAAAGACAAATATTAAAAGAACCTTATGTATATTTCTTAATTTCTTGAGTTATTAATAATGCATGCAAAGGCAAGAGTCTAATTATATTGTTGCACATCAGTCCAAGGAGAGCATCGATGCAGCAATTGGAGACATATTGTCGCAGCCATGGCAACCTCTTCCACTTGGGCTAAAACCACCAGCACTTGATAGTGTGATGGTTGAGTTACAAAGACAAGGGATTCAAAAAGTACCTCCAACTTGTATCTAAATTAAACCTGCCTCTACAACTTGAGCAGATGCATATGGTGGGAAATTTTCAATCCCCCTTCAATTTGACGACGTTTCATGCACACGGATGTGAGAATTCCTAATGTGCGCGCGAGTTCCTATTTCGATTACCTTGTCTTCTTCTTGTGCTTTTAACCTGAGAATTTTTCTTCTTTTCACGTACAAGAACCGTTGATGTATAAGCTAAACACTCATAATGAACCCAAATAATCTTTTATCATTGTGAATTATGTGAGAGAATATATACTTAAAAAAGTGTTTTCACTGACTTTGGGCATAAATAATTATATATATTTATATATGCGTTATATACATTAATTACTTGTGAGTAATGTTATACTATTTGAGAGTATATATGAGAATGAACTAAACCACGCTGAAGCTGAAATAAATATAAAATATTAATGCTCGAAATCCAATGATTGGAATGAATAGTATTGAAATTGGATACATGATTCAAGTTGCTATCAATTAGAATAAAAAATTAATACAAAATATGTTATGAATTAATATGGACGTTTTATTAAATAATATAATATATGTTATGAATTAATATTGACGTTTTATTTTTAACTCGTAAATATATGTCATAAATCAGAATGCATGTTTTATTTTGAATCATAAATCCATTACATGAATCAATATGAAGTTTTGATTTTAACTTATAATTACATATCTAATAATAAAGGAGTTGGGATGAACAGTGGAGTACTTGTGTTTTAAAGTCGTGTACAAGCCATTGATGCTTATATATACATGTTCTAAAGCTCTGTGTACGATGCTCGCATGTCCACTTTTAAAAATCAATACGCGGGTATCATTTTCATTTTTGCAGAGGAAGACCATTTCTTCGTCTTGAGGCGGTGGGCGGTTTGTCTCCGTCGGCAGTTGTCTCCTTGTGTGACATCGCCGCTTTAGACCCATTACCATTATCGATGGCAGCCGGGGGCAACAACGGCCCCTTGTGGGTCTGTCGTAGTCTTCTAATAACCTCCTCTGTCTCCCATGAAATCCCCATTTCTACATTGATTGTTTGTTTGTTATGTGTTTGCCTTTCGTGGTTTGCTTGACGACGATGGTCGTCGGCGCATTTAAGAACTTATGGGTATAAAACTCTAGTTTTTTCATTGATTGTTTTTTATTTGTCATTATATAGCTTCTTTGGTGGATTTTGTCATTTGATTTCTAATTTTGCTCTATGATGGTGAAGTCTACTTCATCATAGAGTTCTCTACTTGTGACATGAATCTGATTTGGGTGCTATTGTTATCATTGAACATTATTGGCTAGATGACACACAAAAGAAACCTAACCCGACCATTGTTCTTCTTGCATGGAAATTCTTTACCTTGCAGCCGTAACGTGGTTGTGTTGGTGGACGAGTGTTGGTGTTCTGGTCGTGTTGGATGTGACTATTGTTAACTAATATCAATGATGATAAAAATTTGTTCACCTGAGACCTTTTGTTTTGGTTATTCTGTAGTTGTGATGGTATATCAAAACTTGTGTTGGTTGTCCTGACTTAGTAGCCATTTTTGGCGTACAGCTACAACCAGCAATCATTTTTAAGTTGCACTATACTAATTACATTGCCTCCTATCTTCGACTGTGATTATGGAAGTATGAGCTTCGGTTTACCCCGTCCTGATAATGTACAACGAGGTCCGAGTACCAATCCTACTTCTATATCAACTAACATAATTTCATGTCATTAATCAAATAAATATTTTGTTTTAACTAATAGAAAATGATAAAATTATGTTTAACTAACAAAGTTAAATATGGAATGCAAGTATATAATTAACTTTTTATTCGAATTTCTAAGTTTTGAAAACATTATGTCAAATAGTGAAACCTCATGCGCGTGCGTCATATTCAGCGTTTTACATATTGTACTGATTTTTTACCCTAGGTAAAATAAACGTTCATCTAAAAAGAAACATGAAATCTGTTTTCAATCAAGTGTATTTAATACTATTAGTAGATTTTTTTGAAGTACATGTTGAAGACCTCGGTTTGAATCAGTTTATTAAATAAATTACATTTTATATTCATTTTATACTTAGTTTGGTATGCGGTATTATACTAATGTTTTTTTCTACAAATAGCGAGAGTGTTGTCATTATTACTATATTATTAATGTTAATAGAAAAAGCCAAATTATGAGGTAATAACAAACTTATAACAATGTTAATCCTAGATGGTGGCTTAGAATCATTCGAAGTATGTGATAGTTTAATAACAAAGTTATGGCATGGTTAGTATAAACACTAGAAAGTGTTGGAAGCTTGTATTAAGAATGTGTTGCTTTAGTTATCTCAAAAGCTCATATGAGAATATGCAATCTAAATTGAGAAACAAACATTGAATAACCGACTAATATGACGTTGTAAAGCTTTTAGGTGTCAAAATGCCAGCCTATGTCAAGTTTAGCAAATCCTATCATATTGTAAAAAATGTAGCGAAGTCCATTTAAGAAACAACCTTTCTAGGTATGTATAAATGTTATTTGAGATGTTTTCTCTCACTTTTGTAGAAATGGGTAACCTCTCATTATTCCATTTGGATGTTATCCTTAAACATGAAGGTTACTTACATTTAATAACAAGAATGTGAAATGTTTGCCAATAATAGTTTGTGTCGCCCAAACTAATATTACGAGAGGGAAGAGGGAAGCAGGGCGACGGCTAGTTGCTTTCTTAAGCTCCTTTTTCTAACGATTGAAAAAAGCGCATGATCTGATGGAGTACACAAAGATCATAAGGATTCAATCTAGTGTTTACACATAGATGCTAATTGGTTGGATATAAAAACTAGCGGCCAAAGGTATAGTGAAGATATGTAGACCTTGAAATGTGAATTGTATCTTTTAAAGAGAAAAACTATAACTGTATCCAAGTTAAGAGTGAAGGTTATAGCCTTAGATATTAACAGTATGCAACATTAACTTCTGAGTTAATAATGCATTATTACCGCTAATCTCAGTCACATATTATCCCATTGTGTGAATCCAAGAACCTAGGGGTTGTTAAGAGATCAAGTTTTGAAATGAGACTATAGCCCATGAATGAGGTATGTGAAAATAAGCCAACCTAGTTTACTGAATATCTAGATATCTAGATTTAATGTATAAGCTAATATGTATGTTGATATATGTATATTCCGTAAAGTTGTAAAGGCAATACTTCATAGTCTATTGCTATCACCAACGGTGAAATTATTGTGAGGCTGAGCATAATGTGTACTTAATGATTTGCGCAAATCTTGAAAACGATTTAAGATGAATCGCTTCAAATGAAATTATGTTGTGCGTAACTCCTAGAGCTTTTACAGAACTAGATTAGTGTTCCAAGACCATTTTTTCGACACAATAGTAAAGGGATGACTTAGTTAGGAAGAGTCTTGTGTATACGAGTATTCTTGTCTCTATTCACATTCATCAGTTTAAGACATCAAGTCTACTAATATTTTCGAGTCTACTAATATTTTTTAGTCGAACTTTACTTCACAAAGGAACGTTTTACGTGACGAACTATCTAGAAAACCATATATATTTTCTTCTAAAATATAATAAAATTGATTTTTATTTTTCTTAGAACATAAGTCTCTTAATAAAAGAAACCAGTCAGGTGTTAAGTAACAAACAAGTGACATAGAAATATTACAAATTAAAGGTGCACAAAGATTGCAACGATAAGCTTATCGAATTTATCTAATTTAAACTAATATTTACCTATTATATATACACACATTAAAATTATGTAACACATACAAATTAAATTTCTTCAAGAGCCACTCTTGAAGCAAAAAATAATATTTATGCGAGAGTCTATGTTAATGTTGATTGATTTAAAATATATTTCTTTAATTTATATTATACTTTTAATTTATATACAAAACTAATAATGGTAATAATTAGAAATTGTTTAATGAATTAAGTTTTTTTGAACGGCATTTAATGAAATTGTTAAATGAATTAAGTAAATTGAATTTTTATAACATATGGTTTTATTTTTTACATTAAATTAGTGGTTTAACATGGGATTTTCATGGAAAAACATACGCACCACATCGAAAAGCATCTTTAAAACATTAAATGCTAATTAATTTTTATGTTTCGCTCATGTTTAATTGGTATGATTTTTCTCAAAACCTTATTAATATAGTAGAGTAGGGTGTGATTCAAAATAAGGGGTGCAGGATTGTTGATAATAATATATTAAGTAAGCAATGAACATAATGGTTCTCTTAAACTTATTTGGTTTCACTCAAACGATGAAGCATGATCTTCTAAGAGTTAATAATAATATATTAAGTAAGCAAGACACAAGAATAAGTTTTCAAGATAGTTGTATATATTATTAATTCTCAACTCAAAGATTACAAGACTCTTATAAACATGCTCTAACGAGCTTACAATGAGAACTATATATATACTACTATGTAAAGTCGGTTATATTTAAAACACCAGCTGGAAAATAAAACTAGATAAAATACTACAGATGATAGAAGTATGTAAAGTAAGATAAAGTATTATCCTAGTATTAGGTAGTCATGACAAGCCCATGACTTACCTTTTGTCGCCAACTAAGATTGGTGACTGTACTAATCTATGATGGATGAGCAGTGGATAAAGTAAGGTCAAACATACCAGCATAGAGAAGTTCCATGCAGTCTGTCAGTGGAGCAATTGACTGAAAGACACCTTACTTTATCCACTCTTCACAGTTGTTACTTCCGAAGGTGCAGGATCGGTTTTGTCACTTAAAAAAACTTGGTTTTCTCTCAACTCACAAATACCACACTCGGATCAGATTAAGCAGAGTCTTATCTAAGAGCTGGTTTACAGTCCTTCATCTCAAATCTCTCTAAGATGTCATGGACATACTTGGATTGATTGATAAAGAATCCTTCCTTCAATTGCTTCACCTGAATTCCAAGAAAAAAGTCCATTCTTCCATGGAAATCATTTCAAACTTCTTCTTCATAATGCTCTCAAAGTCTTTGCACATTTGGTCATTTGAAGAACCAAATATGATGTCATCAACATAGATTTGAATGAGCAAAATATCATTTCCAGACTTTCTGATGAAGAGAGTTTTGTCAATGGCACCTCTGGTGTAGCCATTCTTCAGAAGAAATTGAGACAGAGTCTCATACCATAGTCTAGGTGCTTGGTGCAACCCATATAAAGCTTTATCCAATTTGCACACATAGTTAGGGTGCTGTGGGTCTTCAAATCCTGGAGGTTGACATACGTAGACTTCCCTATCTATATCCCCATATAGAAAAGCACACTTGACATCAAGTTGGTAGATAGTGAAGTTCTTGGA
>BJCN01189066.1:0-12419 GCA_018326445.1 Flaveria brownii
AAGTAAACCTAGAATTCACTCAGTGAAGCTGACTTTTGTATGCATATCAGTTGACAGGTGAGCGTTAGGGCTTAAGGGATGGGAGCATGGATCTCAAGCTTCTTGGCATCTAAAGACTGGCATCCCTGATGGAGAAGAATTTAAGAGAACTTTGAATAGTTTTTTTTTATAGTTAAAGACGATGTTTATATTTTTATTTAACTGCGTTGTAATGAATTGAAATTACTACATCTTTCCGCTGCAATATATATATATATATATATACATACATACATATATATATATACATATATATAAGTAAATGAATGTTTTAAATCTATGTTTTTGCTGTGAATGACCAACTGTGAGGTTTCCTAGGATCGGGGCCTTACAGTGATCTACAATGGACGTGAAAGGAGACTTGTGGAAAACTATAAAGAAAAGAAGTGGAACCTTCATATGGTGTTTGTTGACCTAGAAAAATATTATGACTGTGTTGTGACTTGTCATTTGGTAGAGTCTCTAAGGTAGAAGGGTTCTTGAGAGATATATTCTGATAGTAAGATACATGTATGATGGGGTGTGTGCGCTAGTGTCTCTAAGGTAGAAGGGTTCTTGAGATATATATTCTGATAATAAGATACATGCATGATGGGGTGTTGCGCTAGTGGAGGACACCGAATCCTTTACTGTGGAGGTGGACCTCTACGAAGGATTCGCATTAGGTCCATTTATTTTTACCCTTAGTTTTGGATGGGTTGTCTAAGTCAATATAGGAGGTGAATCAATGGTTCATGATCTTTGCGGATGACGTTGTGCTAATAACAAAGACCAAAACAGTTAAAAATGATAGTTTAGAGGAATGGAGAGCAGCATTAGAGTGCAAATGCTTAAATATAAGTCACTTTAAAATGGAGTACTTCCGTTGTAACTTCAGTGGTGTTAATGAATAGGATACCCGAATTATATTTAAGGACTAGGTGCATGCATACAATGAAGTTTAAGCAGCTAGGGTCGTTTGTCTAGTGTGACGAGGACATAAACAGTGATGTAGTCCAGTGGAAAGTAGTTTCAGGAGGATGTTCCTAACAACATAAAAACAAAAATTCTATAGAGTTCCGGTTCAACTAGCTTTGTTAAATGAAACCATTATTGGGCTATCAACAAGTCATACAAGAGAAATAGATGTGGTAGAGATACGAATATTCAAGTGGATGTGTGGCTACATAGATGGACCGAATGAGGACTAAGTTGTTCCCGGAGAGTCTACGGGTGGAATGTATCGCAACCAAAAATTGAAAAAGAGATTGAGATGGTTTGGTCATTTGAAAAGAAGATAGATAAATGTTTTGGTTTAAAAAAACCTGATATAAGAAGAATAAGGGCCTAAGTTGACATACAATGAGAGGATTTGACAAGAAGTTGGAGAATTGCACTTCTACAGGGAATATGATCGAGGATAGAACTTCATGGAGGCATAGGATTATAGTTAATGACTTTTAGGGGAGACCTGTCCACTTATATGCATTTTAGCATACTTGATACTTGAGTATGCGTTTGGTTGCCTTAGTATATCATGTTTTGGTGTAGCTTTTAAGGTTATGTATGGGACCCTTCCATTTAGGTGTGTTTTACCATACTTGTTACTTAGATAGACATTCATTGCTCAGTATACCTTACATTGGATTGATTTTCTTTAGTTTTATGTTAATTACTTTGTGTATCTTAATTTGCTTAGTTTAGCTAGGGATTTCCTTGTCCCTACACTTTGACCCACTTAGTCTCAACGTACTTGTACCTTTATATGCTATTATATTGTATGCTAGTTTAGGATACGCTCTATCTGTGTATTCTACCTTATTATAGTTATCTTATTTTTACCATATTGTTTGTGTACCTTTGTATGCTATCTACTACATGATACGTTTGCCACTATAATTTTCAAAATATTTGGAACCATAGGTCTCATTGGAAGCGGACTATCTATTATTCAGGATAATATAAACACTTGCTCACATCCTACCCTCCTAAAGTCTACACATAATCAATATTTGAATGAGTTTTCCTGTGTATGTTTGTTTGTTTGTTGAATCATAACATTTTTAGTTTCTACCATCCCTTTTTTATAATAGGCACCAAAAAAAGTTAAAATACACAAGCATATCCTATCTTGATGATTAAAAGTTAGATACAAAGTCCACGTAATTAAACCCTACGTCTTTCGTTGTACAACATTTATCTGTCAAAACAAATTATTATCTTGTCAAGCCCTTATCATCAAACTATTTTTAATGAATGATTTCCTTAAAAAAAACTCAAGAAGAAACCCATACGAGTAAAATGATTTTGGGTAAAATGATCTCATATAACCTAATACCATACGTGTATGTGAACCTACAAAACATTTGATCAATCTCAAATCCAATACCATACCTGAATACTCATGCAGGAAGATTCTTGTTTCAGGTTTGATCTTCAGATTTGAGTATATTTCCATCCTTACTTCTGCTAGTCCTCACCTAACTAAAGATCACATCTTGTACTTGTGTAATATCATGAAAACTTTTGACACAAGACACCAACATGAAACTATTTACACCTGCAAGGCCTCATAAACGTAGAACGTTTGGAGAAGTGACATTGTGTCTGCATCACCACCAGTAATAACCTTCAAAGAGGTTGCGTTGTGATAACCGATATATTCACTCTAGTAGGGATATTATGTTCGAATCTATCATCTATTGGGTTTCTATCTTTTAACCTTTGAAGGTCGCCTATCCCATGCAAGCTATGCTCTAGTTGATCCCATTGATTAAGCTGGTGTTGTTAGGGTCCATTAAGTTTTTCAATAGTAAGTTCTCATGATTAGAAGGAAACTAAAATTCAAGAGTGACTTGTACATTATCATTCAGGTAGTTGATACCTTCAGGGGAGCAGGATCATCATTTCCACTAAAGTCGTGGAACCGGCTTCCATCTAAAAAAAAAGATGATTAGTTTCATCTATATAAATGGATCATTCTTAATTGGCCGAAGGCAAACGACCTAATGAACCGTACATCTTATCAAATCTAATACATATGACCATTTTCTTTTCACTAACATTTTCAACTTTATTTTTTAATCAAAGTTCATAAAATCATACTAAACTTAATTATCTCCATATATGGATTAACAATGACCTTTTTAAAAGCGTAGGTAGGGCTACAAACAAACCAAACATTCAACGAATGGTTCATTAATCGTCTAGCAGAAAGTTCGTTATTTTTGTTTGTTTACTAAATGAACAAACACAAACAAAAAGAATTTTGTTTACTTAGCTAAACAAACAAACATTAACAAAGGTCGTGTTCATTCATTCATGTTTGTAAATGTTCGATAATGTGTCCGTATATATTTGTGTGTTCATTCATTTGAAGGCTTTGTTTTTTATTATTATATATATATCCTTTTCTTTATCTTTGGTAGATTTTGCATAACTTTTGTAATTTTATCATAAAATAAATATATGATCATTTGTATTTGTTTGTGTTTAGAAACATTTATCTGCGTACGTCTTTGTGCATGACCATATGTTTGCTTTCATTTGTCTGTATTTGTTACATTTACATTTGATAACTGTTTGTGAACGGTTCATGAACAAGTTCTTTTACTTAATATACAAATAGAAATAAAAAATCTTGTTTGGTAAATGTTGTAAACAGTTCATAAAAAAGTTATTTTTTAATAAACAACTACGACCAAAACCTTGTTCGTGTTCATTCGATTCATTTGCGGCCCTAAGAGGAGGCATAGAAGACACATATTTAGAAGAAGAATATGATATGAAACCTTTATTCATCCTACGTATAATCCACTTTTCTTTTGACCAACCATGTTATCCACATCATTCTTCGGTATTCAAGATTTTCACACATGCTTAAAAAGAATATCATATGAATTCTTATACTTTAATTTTCTAACCAAACATATCATCCCTTGTATTCAAGATTTCAACTCCATATGGTATCACAGTTTCCCAAAGCTATGCAAGATAATGAAAATCAAGCAATAACCAAGACAAATATCAAAGTGAACCAAAGAGATGAACCGAGTATGTTGGAAAGATTGATACCAGTACCAAGAGAATAGTCTTCGGAAATCGCTTCATGACATGATGTCGAGAAACAAAAGATTCCCAAAACATTCAAAAATAAGCAATCCAAAACAACTCCTAAAGGTATTGAAATGTTAAATTTGACTAAATCTAACAATATTAGCTGTCAGTGTCGCACGAAGATTGAATCATATTTTACACGAATACATCATCTAAATACAACTTTCACTTGCATTTTTAGGACTCTTAACTAGTACCGAATGCATAGTTGTCAAAATAATATCCAATAAAATCTTTGAATACATTGTATAACCTTAGAAACTATATACATACAACAATAGCAAATGATCACCGTGTGAATTCTTTGATTGTTTTTCTTTCATTTGCCCACACTTTTAGGGTTCAATGACTGAAAAACAATGTCTAGGCATGTTCATATATATCCTCCCACAGATTCAAATTTTCAAACAAATCCTTTTAACAGTCATAATATCATATTACCGTTTCAAAACACTAAAAGTATCATATTTACCCATTCTATAGTAAATAAAATAAAATCAGGTACTTGTTTCACAAATAGACTATAAGATGATTTACAATAATGGTGTTTTACTTTTCTCATAACTGACTTTATTGTTTACTATGAAATGGGTAATTTGATATTTTTGGTGTCTTAAGAGAGTAAAGTATGATATCATGGTATTTAGAATGATATAAATGGAATTTTGAACTTACAGACATGCAAGTTATCGACGGTGCTGACACATTTGGCACACGGTCGCTGACTTGGCATTAGCGAATGTACAATGCTCACATGACCAGCGACCAGAATCATCTATGTTTCTTGAACTACTTGATCTGGCTGTGGGTCCAGTTCCTTTGTTCCTACTGGTTCTGCTCTTGCTGCTACCGGCTCCAAAGCTCCTTGAAACACCGGTTCGGCTGGTGACACCACGGGCATCCACATCCGATAGACCATTTTCTAGAGCACGAACTAGATTCTCGAAGTAATTACGGGTCACACTATATTCATTCATACAAGTTAGACAGAGAAAAAAATTTTGTTAGAATGGAGTAGAGAATCTTAACCTGAGTTACAAAGTTGGTAGTAGAGATGCGAATGGGCTAGTAAGAGAACGGGTCAAAACAGAATGGGTCCGCATTAAGACATTCCTTACTCAATTTTTGGAGTTCAATATATAAGCTAAGCTGATTTTGTTATAAAAACAGAGGTAGGAGGTTCTCAATTTTGTTCTCAAAGATAGAAGTAATCTAACCTTTGTTAATAAATAAATAATCTAATCAGCGGGGAAAAGGGGCTGGTCATGCATTGTGTCAAAAACTAATTGGGTCAGCGCAATCACATTTTTTTTTCCTTTTTCATTTTTGGAGTTTTATAGATAATTAATCTTAACATTTGTTACAAATAACGTATACAAGAGGTTCTTGTGAATGTGAATACCTATGGTTTTGTTAAAGATTAAACATAACCAATATCAAACCCGTTCATATGTTTATTGATTTAAGTTGATTGATATCCATTCATAGAAATTTTGTATGCATTTTCAAGGCAAATATATCAAACATTTAAACACATGAACTGATCACTGCTCCAATAAACTGATCTTTGAAAATACTCATGAATCAGTAAATGCATAAAAAAATACTCTTTGATAAGACTTGTATTGAGGGCTAATTTCTGTTCTTGTTAACAGTAATTTTTGGATTATGAATGGGTCAATTGGGGTTACGTTTTATCGCTAAAGATTCAAAATGGGTATAATAAAAAATAAAATAAACAAATAAAAAATAAATAAAAAACTCTAAAGGGAAAAGGTCAAACGGATTTAACCCAGTTAAATCCGCCCACAAGTGTATTCTTAATTCATCAAAACTCGTCAAATCACTTTAATAAAAAAGGTTAGATTACTATTAAAATGATTGGACTTGTTAATCATAATTGATACTAATTGTGTAAAACTGAAAAATAAACTTTGGACAAATAATGTTTGGGGCAACAGATCCATACCAAAAGATGACTCGTTACACATCTCGAGATTTAAACAAATATTCAGATGCTGCTGGCTAAAAAATAAAATAAAAATATATCTTCTCTTTTACAATGAAGATATGCTTGACCTATGAATCCCTATTTATCAATTCTCCTAAAATTATTTAATGTTCTTCTAACACTACTAATCCTTATCTAAAATAATTAAATACCTATCTAATAATAAAATACCAATATATTTTATATTCATAAGATACAAAATATAGGCACAAGTTTAACATACTTACCTGGTCAGCCCAGCTAATTTCATACGAAACTCATTGAAGTCCTTTGAAGGACCATCAGCATTCAGGTAACATTGCAGTTCCTTCTCTGCGCATTGATGAAGTCTTTCCAACCCGGATTCTGCCTCGCCTGAAAAGATGTAAGGAAAAAAAATTATTTAAAAATTCCAGTTTTATTAAAACTGGAGTTCATAAGTTGTGAGATGTGGAGAACCTTGCAAGTACTCAAAGAACTGCCTTTTGGCATGCTCAGGCTCAGGTATATAGTATCCATAAGCATATGTCCACTTTAGTACCCGTCTACATTCAACTATCTACAAGAATCAAGGACCAATATCCATAAGCAGAAAAAAATGATAAAAGCAGATTAAGTTGCGAGTTGATAAATGATAATAATAACAAAGAATAATAATCCATTACCTGAAGCCAAGCCTCTGTTATGAACTTAAGCTGTGATTCAGGCTGGCACTGCTTGTCACTCAGCTTCTCAAGCTACAGAGAGAAAAAGTATATATATTTATTAAGTAATTATATATTTATCCAAGAAGATCAGAGAGGTGGGAAAATTCAGGTTTCTAGTTTTTTTTGTCCTTTTTGCTTATAAATTAACATGAGCAGAGATGACAGTTCTGATTTCCTACCCATCAATAGTTTATACATCATCAAACATTAGATGCATGTAACAGTACCTTATAATATGAAATATAGAATATCTTAGACAACAATGTTTTTGAACAATTGGTATAGAGACATCCATAAAATGACTTATTGGTTTTTCTTCGAAACATAAATCGTGAAAAGCAAATAGTAGAATCTTTCAAACAAATTTAATATCTACAAACAACGAAGTTGTAAGCATTTTACAGCATGTCGGGAAATAGGTTTATACTATCAATTATAGTTTAAGGATCTTTTAAAGAATATACTTACATGTATGTTTTGCATTTGCTGAAGATCGGCCAGGGCCTTTTGTCTAGACTGCAATACATAAAACAGTAATATAAAATCGACAGGTCAGGTTGGCATGAGTCAAAACATGTAATTTTGGTGTGGGTCGGATCAGGTTGGCCGGTAAAACTCTTTGAGCCCAACACTTGCAATATTTTTTACAAAAACTAGTGTGTCTGACATAGTTGTCAATAGCGAATAACTATCAATACCGACAAGCTATCTATATGCTACGTAGCGAATAGTGATAAATAGCAACCGGTATTTCATGTTTAACAATACACTAGTGGAAACAAAAAATAAACATTCACACCACCAAAATAGCTAAAATAGCACTAAATACAGCTTCTTTATAACTAATATAAACTATCATTATTTATTTTTGAAAAAAAAAATTTAATTATTAAGAAAAAATATTAAAGTCGCTATTTAAACGCTACAACCAAATAGCGACAGTTGATCTATACGCTACATAGCGCGCTATAGTGAGTGCTATTATCGCTATTGACAACCATGGTGTCTGAAATATCATAAATTTATAATATTCCAATAAAAATCTATCTTCTTCTACAAAGATTGATTTAGGAGGTTTCATGCATTAAAAATACACTTAGGGCAACTTTTGATTTGTTTGACGCATTTGTTTGATTCATTAGTAAATGGGTTAATTGCCATCTCTAATATTCTTCTTCAACTCAATGGATTATGCTAGTAGAGTAACAGAAATATTATTAACAAGCAAAATTTCATAAACCAACCCTTACAATATTATGTTGTAAAAGAGAATAAAAAACCAACCGATTGGTTCGTAGCCCATCTTTCATAATAATGAGTGTATCTTTCTAAGGAGTTCTTTGCCATCTCTCGTCGCCTTTCCGTGTCATCATACTGCGTGCAATAAAAAATAATACGCATTTAAACAAAGCTGGTCCCAGGAATATGCGTATATACTAATAATCTCCACTGTAAGACATTTCTTAAAGCTCAGAATTTGCTTACCACTCCCTCTTGTTTTGCAGCCTCATAACGGTTACATGCATAAAAACCACCTGTCCTTTCCCCATGATCAGACCATGCACCAAGACAAAGCCTGGAAAAGAATATTTCACATGCTTTTTAGTGGAAAAAATCATGTAAAATAACATATTATGGTGCAAACATATGAATAAACTTACCAGCAAAACTCAAATTTGCAAGGTGGCGTACATGTAATATGCATACATCCTTGGTTTTTCTCAATTGGCCGCTTGCACTTGGGGCATGGTTTTGAATTAGCTAATATCCTGAAAAACCAAAGACGTTTCAAAATTTATATGGATAGCCACTAGAATTTACATATTGAATCAATGTTCAAGTATTATGTAAGAAAATACATAGAACTAGCAACAAAAATATGACTTTATTTGGCCATTAACCAATGAAAACATAAAGATATAATAAGCTTCCTCCAGCTCCAAGGAAAACCATATTGAGCACCTAATTAGAGTAAAACTTTTAGTTTTTGCTCATTATATTTCATTCCGCCCATTAGATACATAAGTGAGTCTCAGATAACCAAACAAAACTAGTTCCAGATGTAAATGGCAACCCATGAATACATGATAAAATAAGTTACAATTTGATACCAATTCATGTTTTCTGATTCTGCACTGTTCTTAATAATCCACTTTGATACTGTTCCACAATCAACTGGCCGGTGAGCTTCCTCAGTACACTGTCAATGTAGGTCAGCAGTAGAATACATTCAATTTGGTTAATACATAATTGATGATATTAAAGGGAAGAATGAACAGCTTTTAATAAATTAAACATACATTCCAACAAAAGCTATATGAGCAGTGACACGTAACATCAAAAGTTCCACCGCCAATGATGAAGTCCACAGCATAGTCACAACCAGGAGCAGGGCACCACTTTGTCTACAAAATGTAATAAATTGATATTTACATTTGCTTGTAAGAGATATAATAACTGAATTATTTGATGCATAAGAGCAAATACAACAATGGTGCATATCACAGCTCGCTAAGGCTATGAAGACTAACTAACTGATTAACTAGAATGATTTCAGCCCATTTACTTATGGATGGGTTGATTTTGGATTGCATTCCATCTCAAATGATTAAAATATTATAGTATCTAAAAGGGGAACACCGATTCAAACAGGTTAAATGTCATCCAGAGTCTGTTTAAGTGAATATATAAAACTTCCTAAATCATTTTACTCAAAATTCAGACTAATATTGCAAATATATATTTTATATCCATATATAATGCGTTTATGATTTATAACTTTTCTAAAAGAGACAAAAAAGTGTTAGTGGGTCAACCCGGTCCATACTATATGACTAATTTCAACCCAAATCTGATTTTAAATGGGTCAAATAAAATGATAGCTATAATAGGGAATGCCAACAGGTCATAAAGGTCAGACAAGTTAAACAAGTCAAAAGTTTATTCATATGCATACAAGCTCCTAAGTTTGTTTATTCAAAGATTTAGATTAATACTTAACTAAACCTATTTGTGATCGTACCATAGTAGTCAAAGGCTTGAGGCGCACTCAAGGGACAAAGGGTGAGCCTTGGGCCTAGCGCAACGAGCTTAAAAAGCAAGGAGTTTTTTAAGCAAGACGCATAGTATAAAGATGACATTTTAAGGGTTTCAGATTTTCAGACAGGTTTTAAGCTGGTTTAGGGCAAAGTTTGGTTGTTTTAGGCTGGTTCCAAGCCATTTTTGGATGTTTTGAACCAGTTTAGCTATTCACGTCACACCCTGACCGAAATTTGGCCGGAATCCTCGCTTAAGCGCCTGGATGGAAGCAAGGCTGTTTTGGTGTATTAGGCAGCGTCTGGGTTTGCGCCTTTGACCAATATGGATCATAATCATAAGTAATGCTTAAATGATTTATATGTTCTATTAAAATGGACAAAGTCTACAAAGAAGTTCTTATTGATCAAAATGTTTCAGACTGTACTAAATATAAACTATTTTTTACCCGTTACCTAGCTTTCACCAACCAACCCATCTTGCCACCTCTACTAATAACTATTTATTACCTGCATTCACAAAACCAATTTCAATTTATACTTCTTCAACAAGAAATCGAAGTACAACAAAGCAATTAAAATGATGTAATCTTACCTTTCTATTGTCTTCCACAAAAGACCTAAGGAAGTAACGGTGATACTTTTCTCTATCCTCATGTGAAGCCAATGAAATAATCATATCTTGACCAATAGCTGCACCACAAGATGGATCAGGGCATCTCAACATCAAGCATCCAGGGCCATCATTAATGGCAGTGCTAATGTATCCTACATTCATGAATTGCAAAGTAATTTCATTGAGGGATGTTGCGCAGCTATTGTAAGCAACTACACTTAAAGATAAATATTAAATGCTGAAAGAAAATTGCAATCTTTATATATACTAAAGAAACATAAACACGATATCAACAATTCTCTAATTTAGACAATGACACTCAATTAGAGGTTAAATAACTTCAATTTTGTCAATTGTAATGTTATGATATTATCTAATTAATTAATGGTCACAGACACCTTTTTTCTGGTAACTACTAATACCGTGCTAACGTGTACATTTTTTAAGCAGAATTCGAACGAATGGGGTCATAGCTAAATTGTAACTTGCACCAAATGATCTTCAAGAGGTTAGGCAGAAAACAGTGGAAACAGGATTCAAACCAAAGACCTCTGTCAGAGGAACCAGACGCTTACCACTATGCCACCCTTGATGATTATAGACAGCCTTCCTACTATAAGTAAAAACTCAAATTTTCTTCATCCATCTTATTATGATGTAGTAACCAAGAAGTTACCATTTACCCTCTTTCCTTTTTAGTTGCTAGTTATCATTTATCTAAAATTATAAAATGTTATACATGCTAACACATTATGAATATTATATATGTGTATGTGTGCATGCGTGTGTGCATCGTGTGTGCACGCAAAAGTAGAACGTCTTTAACAAATTGCATCATCTAAATTCTAAAGGGGTTATTCAAGAAAGATTAAGAGTGGCTAGTATATTGGATAAGATAAGAGATGGAGGGTTAAGATGGTTTGGTCATGTCAGAAGGAGACAATCAACTATAACTGTTGGAACCTTGGAAACTATCGATGTGGAGGAGAGGAGTAGAGGCGGACTTAAACTAACTTAAGAGGAGACGATTACGCAAGACTTGAGAGACTTGCACGTCTATGAGGACATAGTTGAGAATAGGTGTTCGTGAAGACGTAGGCTTGTTAGGGATTCGGGTGTAGATCGACACACAAACACAATCAAACTGCGAAAGAAAATAATAACAAAGATGAACACGCGAGATTTACGTGGTTCGGTCGATGTGACCTACGTCCACGGGCTGCAACCAGGATAATACTTTTATTGCTTTCTGCCTTACTCGTGAGGAATTACAAGTACAATAATACAATATAAATAAAGAAAATTAGGGTTTACAACTTAATCCCCAAAAAAAGCTTAATGGGCTAAAATTAAATAAAAACAGGCCAGGTCATTAATTTAATTAATCTGCCACTGAGTTGTCTTTTAACCCGAGCCCAAATCAAGACTCCACAAACCCAACAATCTTCTACTTGGAGGCTTGATCATCTTCAAACTGCCTTCCGCTGTGAACACTTATATCTCTTGTAATCTTCCTCGTCTTCCTGCCTGCAGCGGCCTTCTCATCAGTTAACATGAAGGCCCGTTGAAGCTCCCCCGAGCTTCAACATATCAGTCACGGTTGTATCTGCCCCTGACCTGTTCTCCATCCCTACCGGCTCCCACTGAAACAAACTGCCAAACCCTGGAACACCTTGAGAACAAACACTCTCCATATTTAGCAAGTAATCCTTTGGAGAGATTTTATCAGATGGAATATTAGTTCTTTCAACCCACTGTCATCTAGAAACTGAAACTGAAGCACGACACATGCTCCCACTGTCATGAAATCCTCTAACCGGTTTACTTGAACTTTTTCATGCATATTCACTCTGAATCCATAGTTGTCAATAGCGAATAGCGGTAAATAGCGACACATTACCTATATGCTACGTCGCGAATAGCGGTAAATAGCGACC
>BJCN01189200.1:0-12158 GCA_018326445.1 Flaveria brownii
AGAATTCACCAAGTATATTGTTTTTGCCTATCATCATACACATTAAGCAACACATATATATGGGTTAACTTATATACTCAATGCATATATACTGATAGTCAGTTATAATTATTTATTACAAGAATCGATTAAAGTTCTAAGCCTATACAAATTGATCTAGACCTATTCTCTCTAGATCTAACACATTGACTGTACTATATTATTTCCCAAATAATTTAACATCATTTTCATTTCGTGTTAGTATTATTTAACTAATGAAGCATCCTATATATGATTATTAGTCATAGTGTACCCTTTTTGATCTTATCTTAGTGTTAATATTGTCAGATAGTGTTACTTAGGCATAAATGTCCAACCTATTGTATTTTGTGAACTATATGTTATAATTAGCGGTGTGTAGTAAATCGGTTATGTTTAAATCATCCTCACAACAAATGAATGGTTTAACCTTATTGCAAAATAAGATAATTAATAATTTACACATGAAATATGAAAATACAATTATTTGACCATTAAATGTATAAATTTTAGGTGTTTGTTGAAAATAAGTATTTATTTTAACAACATTTTATATATCAAAGAAACGCCGGAGAAACTAAACAAAAGGAATGCAAACAATTACAACTAGTTATAAAAAACAAGCATCGATTTTACAAACTAGATAATAGAATCAAACCATCTAGTTTGATCCACAAGAACAACTAGGCTTTGGTTTCCTTCATTACTTTTGAAGTGTTGAGATCATGATCTCTTAAAACATCATATTATTTCTCTTTTGTTATAAGAACAATAATGTAGAGTAGATAAAGGCCACAGGAATTTTCAAGTTGGTATTCCAACAACTAATTGAAAAAAGCAATATACTATCTACCTTAGATAGATCCCAACCACACCATGATGAAAATTTTGATTAAAAATGTGATTTGAGCCTTTAGCAGTAGAAAGGATAACTAAGTGACACGTTTTCAGCGCCTCTACTTTGTGAGTTAACTACAGTTGAAATTTTGTATTGATACAGTCCCCAAATAAAAAATAACACTTTAAAGGGTCGTCATAGGGACCTACTTAATCTATACAAATTTTGCCAAGTCCGAGTTCATAACTATCCTTTAGGAAACTAAACATGGAAGAGCAATACAATGAAAGATTAGCAAAACTAATTTGGTCAAAATAAAAGGGTACCTATATATAAGTTTTTTTTGAGTTAATTAAATAAATAATGGTCCCCCGTGGTTATTCAAAATAATAGGTTTAGGTACTAAAAATATTTTATAACAGCTTGGGTGCATTGTGTTTGTAACAAATTAAAGTATTAAGACTAAAATACGTTAGTTTTTTTTGTTAAATGTTCACTCAACAAGATGTCAAAGTCCCTTGTACTCCGACATAGACGACAAAGAATGAAGTTTTGAGATTTAAATAAAATGATTAAAATACTTTTTGAGAGACTGATTTTATATTTTTATATATAATTTTTATCCAGGGACCATTAGTGTAATTACATATAACTTTTTAAAAAAATCCAACCCTCCTTTCCTTGTAGGAAACTATCACCACCATCTACCCACGATCACCACTCCCTGTCGACCAACATCACCACCATCTTAATAACCCATTCCTTCCCATTCAATCACTAACCTTCCTACCTACCAAGCACCACCAAACCCTCTTTCCCACCAGCCATCACTAAACACCTACGAACACCACACTCACCATCATCTACCTATCATCATAGCATCACCATCACTGCGTCATCACATCATCGCATCATCACCATCACTGCATCATCACTACCATCACAACATCACCATCATCGTCATCCCCATCTCCGCCATCGCACCATCATCATCTCATTAAATCCTAATTCCCTTTCCCCTGTCAATACTAAAATTTTTATAAACCCTAATATAATGTAGTGGTTGTGATGCGACAGGGTTTAGATCTTAATTATGGTGTTTGATAGTACATTATGGCTACATAGCGGTGGTGGTGAGAGTAGGTATATGGTGGTCATGGTTGGTGATGAGTGGTCAGTTGGATTTTAGGGTTTTACAAGGGAAGGGGAAAGGGATTTGGTGATGATGTTCGATGGTAGTGATGATTAGGGTGCTGGAGATGGATGTGGTGGCGTGAGGGTACTAGATGCAATGTGACCAACAGTGATGGCCGATGGTGGTGACTGGCGGTGATGGCCGGTGACGATGGTGGTGAAAATAATATTATACATATGTGAAAATAATATATATATATATATACACACACACACACACACACACACACATATATATATATATATATATATATGTATATATATATATATTATATGTGTGTGTGTGTAAAGAGTTATATATAATTATATTATTTTAACTAAATTACACAATTAGACGCTCTATTTTACATAAATAGTTTAATTATGTGAAAAGACTAATATACCCTTATATTTACCAGAAAATTTAATGTTTGTTAGTGTTAATACACAAACTTGTTACAAAATTGAAAGTACTCAAACCTGTATTTTTTTACTTGGTACTCAAACCTTTTATTTCGATAAACCTCAGGAGTCATTTATATAAATTAACTCTTTTTTCCTTGTAACACTTACATAGTTTGGTTTTAAATTTTTCAATAACATGACATTCCCATATATGCACCCACATAAGTAAATACTTATTTAAGTTGGTTACATACATACATCTCTAATATATTAAAATACATATGAAAGTAAAAAAGTAATGTTATAAAAGTTTAACAATTTTGTAATCATAATTTTTAAAACATTGTACAGTTTTTTTATAAAAGTAGTTGTGTGATTAATCTTAACACATGCTTTTTAAATAAGATAATAATAATAAATGATAGTTAACCTTTGAGATTAAATAATTATAGTAGTAATAACAACCATCATGATTTCTAAACGGTCATAACTTTTTATAAACTAATTTTTTTTTTCAAAAACTCATACCTTCAAAACAATTATTTTATTCTATTTAATTAATTTAAGTATGTTAATGCTATATTTTATTTGTGTTTTAATTTGAAATAAATTAACACCATGACTTTTTTCATAAATTAATATTTTTTAAAATATTACATCATAAAAATGAGAACTATTTTCATTTGGGTATGGTATTTCTATATTTTTAAATTTAAAAAAATTAACATGTGATGTGATTGTGCGTTTTATCAATGTTCGTGTTAGTGGACCGTGTTTCTAACCTCGTCACCCTGGCAGCCTTCAAGTGTGTGGGTGTATTAAACAACAAATCCTAGAATTTTCTAGGATAGATTTACCGCAAATCGCATCGTACATCATTTGAACTACCAACCTCTTGGTTGTGGAATACAATATTTTTTTTGTGTGTCGTTTGAATGACATGGAGTCCACCATCTAACTAGTAGGATGTCCCCGATGGAACTTTAATTAATGATATGAATGATCCATGTGGTAAGATCATCATGCAGTTGCAGTTTTGATCTTAATTTTAAAAAAAGTTGTATTCATGGTTCCATTTCTTACTATTCACTAACACCTTTGGTACTTGCTATTAACTCACAATAAAAATTGGTTAAATTTTTATGCAATGATCAAATACGCTAATCATTGTTAAAATTTATAGAAAAACAAAAAAAAAAACTGCCAAACCCCACACACATGTGTACACATCGATGGAACCCATCTTCACCAAAAACACTCCGATACATCTACTAGAAACCTATCTCGCGGCACACTTATAAGTCATGTCTTGTATTGGATTTTGAGCCAAAGTGTTGGGTTCATTTTACAATTTAAGGGTTTCAATATGTGAATTATGTTGATTAATTTACTAGTGACAAATAAACTAAAGAAACTTGATTTTCTCCACTTGACCAATTATATGGTTGGAGAAGATGAAAAACGGTATGTGTGAAATGTCCGAGCTCTCACGCAACTACCTAAAGAACAAAGAAAGTGTTACTGGAACGAATATTGGTGGTTTTTATGGGTCATCTACAACAACCACATTCGAGGGTTGCGTTCAATGGCCAGTGTACACGTGGTTGTTGGCTTTTGACAAAAGTGTCGAGTTAAGGTGGTCATGATTTCCCTCACTAATACACAAACACTAATACAAGAAAGGTGAAGAAAACAAACTAGGGTATTTGGGTTTTTTAGTTGAGGAATAAAATAGTCAAGTTATATAAACTTAACATTTGTATAAAAGTTCAACAATGCCAAGCACCAAAGTGTGTTATTTGTTAGTTAACAATAGAGGAAACCATTTATGCAATCCTTAAAAGTGAAAATTAATACCCTAGTGTAGTCTTACCACATGAAGCACTTGTATATGTATCTTTTATATCTTTTTCATCCACACCTAGTGATCCAAGCTAGAAATGCACAAACACCTGGTTCATGAACCAAAACCAAAGTGGTAACTAGAAACTAGTTTAGAATACATTATAAACCAGATATTCAAAAACGGTTTATAAACCAGTTCGAAACCGTAACGAACCGCTCAAAACCGACCAAAGCCACTCAAAACCGGCCAACAAATCGAACCAAACCAGATTGAAACAAACCGGCTCGCCCTTGTTGACTTTGAACCGAACCGGTTCGTATGCTCAAACCGCGGTCTCCGTGCCCCCCTCTAACCCAAGTCACAAAATCTCAACCATACATGGGCTCACATATTTGGGCTCTTTAGGTGTTTTTACAGCCCAATCCAATGAACATTGGCTCTGCAACTTCACTCATTCATCCCACATGTCGAAGATCCGACGACGATGTTCAATTGTTCATCACCGATTCAATAATCTCAAATCAAATTCGATTGATTCAAAGAGGACTGTGAATCAAATTCAACTATCGACAGCAAAATTATCGTTGAAGATCAATTGTTTATAATCACATATTCAATTTAAGTTAAGAGGTGAAATCAGATTTCGAGGAGTCGATCGAAGTGTTAATAGATAGTGAAATTCGCTTCAGAAAATGAAAATGGAGAGTATTATAAGCAGGATACGGAATTTTGATGCGTATCCGAAAGTCAATGAGGATTTCTACAGCAGAACGTTCTCCGGTGGTGTCATCACCCTCATATCTTCCATCTTCATGCTTCTGCTGTTCTTCTCTGAGCTCAGTGAGTTCTCTTTCTGTTTATGAGATTTTGTTTATTGGTATTCTGTTTGGCTTGGATTTGTGACTGTTTTTTGTATACATGTGATTGATTTCATGGGATGAAGTTAGGTTTTTGAAGTTTACGATTGATTATTGTAGATTGTATTGTTAGATTGGAAAAGAGAGATTGCATTTGGAGTTTTCGAGCGGGTTAATTCAAATTTGGTGTGTGGTTTGGACTCTAGGAGAACAAAATTGTCGACATCATTGAACTTTTTGACATGTACTGCAAACTGAATGATGATTTTACATTTCAAAAAATCCGTTGTGTTTTCATTTGTAATTATTAGGTTGAACTTTAGAAATCATGAGGGGAATTGCTTATTCCTGTAGCAAACTTAAAGATTGAGATCAAGTTCAGTTAGTTGTTAAGTTCACATATCGATAATCCTAAGAGATCTCAGATTATGCCCATGAAGAACTCAAAATGGTTTGACTCACATTCTTTGTTCGTGTTGCCTATGTCCATGAATGAATGCGCTTATTATTGATGTAAATATGTAATCACTTACGATCAGTTTTACTAGACCTGTAGACCTTTGAACGAGATAATTTCTAAGGTACAAACTTCTTTCACATAGTAATGCTAAATTTATGGTATATAATTATCATTGGAAGTTAAGCTATGTTGGCTAGTTGAATTGTCTTCCTTTTATGTATTCCACCTTGTGTTTGTGAATAATTTAATTGAAATGTATTCTGCCACTAATCAAATACCAACACTTGTTTCACATTCATTGTGTTATGTGTGTTTTGATGCAGGATTATATCTTTATTCTGTAACTGAAACAAAGCTAACAGTAGATACCTCAAGAGGAGAACGTCTACGAATTCATGTAGTATTTTTTTTCCTTTATTAGCATAACTTATAAGTTATGGTTATATTGTATTTCAACTTCTAGAATCAGTTCACTTTTTATTTTATATTAATTATGACACCCTCTATTTCTTTTTAAAACTGCAGTTTGATATCATTTTTCCAGCACTCCCATGTACATTACTTAGTGTTGATGCTATGGATATCAGTGGAGAGGAACATCTTGACATTGTACGTCTTTACGGAGATTATTAACATATTATTTCTTGGCTATTTACTTTAAACCATAGTAATGAACCTACAAACATAATAGTTTTATGCTCATCAAAATGTTACGAAAAAACTATAGAAAAATAATCTTGAATGTGTTATGCATTAGTGATCAAACTTTTTACAATTGGGCAATCTTACTGTTCTTACTCATAGTGTCTTTAATTATGTCCATATGTGCAGAAACATGACATTATTAAGAAGAGAATTGATGCTAATGGTAATGGCATAGAATCAAGACAAGATGGTATCGGAGCTCCCAAGGTTATTGACAAAAATTTTATTATCACACATCAATTGTTTAGGATCTTTAACTTTTTGGTAGAAAATATCATAGAAAATTGATAAATATTGTACCATTCAAATTGACTAAAGAAAAATTTCTGATATTTTGTTCACTGGTTTATGCAAAACGTCATTCTCTTCTTCTATGGTAAACATGCAGTTTATAATTATTTTTTTAAAAGCCTTATTTTTCTTATCGCTCTTTCTTTCGTTATTGATTAAAAACAACAGATTGAGAGGCCTTTGCAAAGACATGGTGGCAGGCTTGAACAGAATGAGACATATTGTGGTTCATGTTTTGGTGCACAAGCGGTAGGCTTCCTAGCTCTTTTCTGGCATTTGATGGTGTTATTTGCAAATTCTTCCGTACTATCCCTGATTTTTGCAGTCAGATGAGGAATGTTGCAACTCTTGTGAGGATGTTCGTGAAGCATATAGGAGGAAAGGCTGGGCACTGTCAGATCCAGACTTAATTGATCAGGTAATATGTGTGTGTGTGTCTCTCTCTCTCTCTCTCTTTCACTCACACGCTATCTCATACACGTGTGCCAGTATGTCGTCTGTGGGTTTCTATTTTTATTTTATGTACAATCATAGTTTCTGTTTTTTTTATTTAGTCTTTTATTCTCCAGCATTCTTTATGTTAAGTTATGATAGATTTAGAGTTTAAACTTCAAAATTGTGCAATTTGATGATTCCTTCTATTTCATGCCATATGGTTCATCTTGGAGTGATACATTCAAAAGGGAAAACTTTAAAACGCTAATTCTTCTTAATTAGCATGCTTATTTTATGTTCCTAATGATTTGATTATGAGATCTCGTTTGATGGTAGTAATCTAAAAGTTTATAGTGCATTGGAATAGCAATTTTGTTTTAGAGAATTAATGAGTTATTCACTAAGATCATGACAAGTGTCATACTCATAGTTATATTATCCAAAGTTTGGTTTTATTGGAAATTGAAAATTTAGAGAGGAGAGAGAGAGAGAGAGAGAGTGGTTTGAGTCTAGTTGTATATAAAGCTTTTTGATTTTACTTGTATATGGAGCTTAGCTTCTTAGCTTGTAAATAAAGCTTCTTTGATTATGCATAGGAAGAAGATATACCTTTCCCCAGCTTTTTAGTTGTACATAGAGCTACTTTATATTATTAAATCATGTGTATCTTTCATTATTATTTTTGGGTGCTTAAGGATTAACCAGGATGTAAATGTTATCTTGAATCATTTTATAAGTTAATAAATTTAGGACGCCTAATGCATGAAGCTAGCTTCTTTGCCTTGGCTTCCAAGACCCTAAACGCCTAGGAGACCTTGGCCCTTTTTAAATAAAGCCCAGGAGGATAATTAGGCATATATTTAGGAGGATTGTGGTGCAACATTTCAAAACTCGTAGTTTGGATGAATATTATATCCTGCTTCAAATCTTTATATAGCTTACAAAGATGCGTTCTCTGGGCAACGTGATGTTAGTTTTTAGAAACTAGAAAACTGCAAGACTGCAAGTTTATAATAACAGAAGTCAAACTGCAATCAAAGTTGCTATTTCTAACTAACTCTCAAAACTCAATAGAAGAAATATGAAAAGTTGAAATCAAATGTATCACCTCATAGTGTCTTTTTTATACTCTTGGTAATAAGTTTTTTATTCAATTATTAGGTTGAGATAAATAGGGCAGTCCATGGAACAACGATAAGGTTACGCCATTGGTTCGTGTCGTGGAAATAGCCTCTTGTAGAAATGCAAGGTAAGGATGCGTGCACCAGACTTAAAAGTTGGCCCAATGCCCCACCAGACCCCATGCATGTGGGAGCTTCATGCACTGGGTTTACCTATTAGTTTGAGATGAACTTCAATCAGGATAAAAGAGGAATTAGTAGCAATTAATATACATGACATTTTTTTCTCCTGATTTTACAATATCTTTTTTTCCGACTATGAGAACCATGACTTTAAAAAGAGTAATAACATGTTATGTGACATTGAACTGAATAGCCTTTTGCTTCCTTTTTTCTGTCAGTGCAAAAGGGAAGGGTTTTTACAAAGGATTAAAGATGAAGAAGGTGAAGGCTGTAATATATATGGATTCTTGGATGTTAATAAAGTGGCTGGAAATTTCCATTTTGCCCCAGGAAAGAGCTTTCAACAATCAAATGTGCATATCCATGATCTTGAAACTTTTCATAGAGACAGTTTTAATGTAAGATATAATCATGGCATATTCATATTTTTATGGTATTATTGTATATTTATGACTTTGTCTTTATGGGTACAGAATGAATATCTTGTAATAATAAATGGCTCTTTTTTAGCACAGATAAGTCACAAAATTAATAGGTTGGCTTATGGAGACTATTTTCCTGGTGTGGTGAATCCCCTTGATAGGTATTTTTTTTTCTCATTTTCTTATTCATAGTTATTAATTTAACTTCTATATCTCTTCTTAGTACCACCTCACTTATGTTGACTTGTAGTGTGCAATGGACACAAAAATCACCAAGTGGGATGTATGAATATTTTCTCAAGGTAAGTGCTCGAGGCATGACAGTTTGCTTTTATTTACTTATTGTCTATGTATTGACAGCTTTGGTTATAGTATGCTTGTCTCTCTATTTCTGCTTAAGTACTTAAAATTACTTCCTTAAATTTTACTCAAACTTTGCTTCAATCGATTATATTAGATTATGAATAAAACACGTCTTGCAACTAGATGCTCTTTTCTCATTTAGTGGATTACAATGTGAATTGAATGCAGTCTTGTGATTAAAAGGAATCAAAACTCAATGTTGATGTGGATATAGATCTACCCTTTGCTACTTTTTGTTTGCTTTATTCTTCCAAATCCAATATTATATCACTTATTTTCTAAATAACCTTCTTAATCTACTATATTAGTGGGTATCAAAATAGCTTTACTTTTAACTTTTAAAATAATTATTTTGTTTTAACAATGTTGAAACAACAGCCTTCTGTTTTTCAAGTTAAAGACTTGAAAAAACAGATCTACAACTTTTTCAATATAATTGCAACTTTACTGTTTCTTCACAGTTAGAGTTATAACTCTATTTATGTTAATGGTGTTTTACGGTTTAGTGTAATCTTGAATACTCTGTCAACTGTCAAGTAGTGTCGTGTTTGATTAAAATATGAAAGAAAGTTGTTAAGGCAATTACCACCTTATTCTTAATATGGTTTGAGAGCTAATTGGAATTTTGTCGTAGCAGCCCATGCGCATAACACATTAGTACATTACAAGTAACAAATTCACCAAACCATATATCGTGTTCAGTACATTACAAGTAACAAATTCACTAGACCATATATCGTGTTCAACTTTCGGTGAAATCCATCTCCATCAGAAACATGATTCATGACTGCTTTGACTAAGCATAAAACTAAACTTCACAAGCTCTGTATCCCAAATTTTCAATTCTATTGCAACAAGGCATACATCTCATGATTAACCAACATTTGTGTGCTTGGGAAATTTTCTCATTTCACGTTTAGATCATGTTGTCTGCCATCTCTTTTCCTTTCCATACTTTATCATTGAGTATACAAATCTGTTCTGCCATCTCTAAATTGTTTTTGAATAGAAAGGACTTTACAGCATCTTTGTAGAATGAAGGGTTACGGAAAAGACAGTTGAACTCACTAGTGGCTGCATCTACGCGTTTGCTTCCTCACCTTCTTTGTTGGACAACCTTAACATCCTTTTCACTTGTATCCATGATAGCTTCACTATTTGACAGGGATATTAGAGGACGATCATTCATAATGATTGCAGTAAAGCTAGAAGTCATGAGTAGGTTTGAGATATAGATAATATATGCAACCAAGGATTCTTTACCGTTTCTATGTCACAACCTCACCAATTTCCATCTCTTTGATCGTCCTTGATGGTGCTCATCTTCTAATTTACATTTCTAATCAAAAAGCTGTTGTGGATCAGGTTAATTAAAATTTAGGATACAGATCACAGAAGAGCTAGTGAGTCATGAGATAGACAATGGAAGCTTTATCCTTAACAAAGGTAGTCAAGAATGGTGAAATTGTGTTGCTCGGTTTCATAAAAGCTTTGTGATAAGATGGCTTTCAGTAAAAGTTGAATATGATCAATGATCTGGTGAAATCTGTTGCATATAATTTACTAAAATGCATGACTTTCTAACATGATATTCCAATTTTGGATATAGAGTTTGTTTTTGTACTTTGCTTAGGCTATCATAAATGCTAAAATCATGGTGCTCAATCGGCCACTTTTGTAAGTCATCGTTATTATTCCTTGGAATAACAGAAGTGGTATCCTCTGTCAGGTTGTACCGACGGTTTACACTAATGTTAAGGGACACAACATTCAATCAAACCAGGTTTTCTTCATTTCTTCAAAATTATATAAAACTGTGATATAGTAGTTGCTTCTTTTATTACCACATGGTTCATTTGCTTCTATCCTATTTAGTTTTCAGTAACAGAACACTTTAAAGGTGCAGCAGTTGGTCGTCTTAAGACTCTTCCTGGAGTCTTTTTCTTTTATGAACTTTCACCTATCAAGGTCTGCTCTCTTCCATATAATAAAAAACAGTTTTTGTTAAAAAAATTCTAATTTTAAAAATTTTTGCAGGTTACTTTCACAGAGGAGCATGTTTCATTTCTGCACTTCCTGACTAATGTTTGTGCTATTATTGGAGGTAAAATTTCGTTCTCTTCTCTTTTTTTGCATGATTCTAATCCTTGTACTCACATTGTTGGTTAAACAATCAGTGTGATCATATAATACTAAGTTTATATGCATCAGCGGGATGGAAAAAGAGTCCAACTAGATGGGAAAACCCAAACATTGGGGCTAGGTAATCGGATATGAGATTATTTTAAAAGATTTGTTGTTTGGGACAGGCATGGTATTTGGTGATACCGGCCTGAACACCCAAACCTGTTTACCCACATCAAAACATAATATGTTAATATAATATATAATTTAAAAATATTTTAAGTTAGAAACTTGAAATTTTGAAATTACAAGATTGTTAGAAGTGTAGGTGAGTTTAAGATCAGGTTTTAAGGCAATGAGCATCCTATCGGAAAATTTTAACCGAAATCATAAAATAAGTACAGTTGGTGCCTGTGAAACCAAAGGGTAAAAAGTAACAGGTACCCGACGACTACAGTACACTAAACAAACAAACAAACAAACCCAGTATATCCCACTCAAGAGCAGGGTCTGGGGAGGGTAGGTGTAGGCGAGTCTTTCCTCTATCTTGTTAGGTAAAGAGACCGCTTCCAAAGAGACCCCCGACTCGGTAGCAAGATGCATACAAATATCAAGACAACAAACACTAAATCATCCAACACATAGCATACAGAAGCATATCGCTAGCAAGGCATCATACAATAAATCATACAACACATAGTCTACAGTACACAATAAACCAAACAACACATAGCATACAAATATCCTAGGTGCATGCAGAATCACTGTTAAAGGGCAGATATGGGCTACTTAGACATGAGGCCCCGCAACCAGACTTCGAACACCCTTCCTGCCTATAGTTCGAACTAGAAGTCCTTAATTTTAATTCTACGCCTCCACTCAGTCCTATCCTCGATCATGTGCTCAGAGAGGTGCAA
>BJCN01189282.1:0-13126 GCA_018326445.1 Flaveria brownii
GTCCAGGTTGGGGTGTGACAATTGTTTAGATTTTAATTGAAAGATTTGATTTCTAATTTTCTTAATAAAATCTATTTTAAAAAAATAATTTGATTTTAAAAAAATTTAGATAAGAGAGAGAATATAGCAATTAATAACATTTATTTTTAATAAGAGAGAGAAATTTATTTGAGTGTTTAAATTAATATAATACCATTTGGGAGGAAAAATTAATATGTGAATGTCTAGAAAAAAGACAAATGGCAAAAAAGTGGGATAAGAGACTGACAAGTGGCAAAAAAACCTTGTTTTATTAGATACTATAGATTGTTTACGGTACAAAACTTTATAAAACTAGTCAAATAGTAATAGTATATATATCCAAACAAAATTTTAAATATCATACATATTCTTATGAAACTTACCAAATATTATAATTATATATATATATATCCTTTTAATATATTAAAATATCATATATACATAATTTATAATACAACTACTTTACCCTTAATTTGTTAAGTTATGCAAACCTTTATATTTACTTATTTTTTAACTCATCTTGTTACCGTATTTCTCTCTCATATGTAATACAGTGATTTTAATATGGCTAAGATGACCATCTATATGACCAAGATGGCCATCTTGGTCATATGACCAAGATGTCAAGACATCTATATGACCAATATGGCCATCTCACGAATTGGATTTGTCTTTCCAGCTGACTCAATTTTTAATATCATCTTCTACATCAATATTGACATTGATTTTACTGATCTCTATAACGAATTTTATGGCATGTATTGAACTATATGTCTATTTGCAATTCATTGACAAACATATGATACGTATAAACACTTTCTAACATGTTGTGTTTTATTGTTTGCATACTGAATTCAATATATTGATGTGAGCTTGATTTGGAGTGTTGTTGGGCTAATGCAAAGATGTAGTTTGGGTTTAATGCGGGTTGGGCTCGTTAACGCTAGTTGGTTAATGTGGATTGGGCTCGTTAATGCTAGTTGGTTAATGTAGATCGGGCTCGTTAATGCTAGTTGGTTTCTCTCATTCTAAGCTGTCATTTATGTTCCTCTTTTAGGGTTTAAGTTTGTTCTTCATTTTTTTTCTGGTTCATTATTGTCTTCGGATTTTCACAATGTTTATCTGAGTATATTATATTTCTGGTTCAGATGTTGTTATGCTTCTTTATATTTTGTGGTTTGATTTGAGATTCTTTGATTTCTTGCTATTAAATCCATGTTTGTGACAGCATGTCCAATTGGTTTGCTTAAAATATTATTTTTAAAATATCTAAACAATAAGATTTCATCAATGTTGATTATATTACTTAAGGTTAAATTTACGTATAAAAGGTGTATTTTTTTAACATCGTAGAAAGGATTATTAGAGTTTTTAAAGTGTGATGATAAAGTTGTTTAGTCAGCTAAATAAATTATCAAGTTGATGCTCTTTGTCGCAGATAGTTTATAAGTATTTTTCAGGGATAATACACAATTAGATCAGTCAATTAAAAAATAGTAAAAAGTCGATAAAAATTGTTGTAAAATTCAATTAAGTCGCTATAAAAATCTAAGATATTTGGAAAGCAGGTAAAAAACTGCTATAAAAATGTAAAAAGGGGAAAATTGTCAATGCAAGTTGAGTATAAAAGGGGTAAAGTAAAGGTTTACAAATTTAATGAAAAATCATGGTAGGTGTATTTTTTATAGTGTTTTCATGAAATATGTTAAAATAAATAAATATAATATTTTGATTATATTAGAAAAATCTAAATTATTTAAATTTTAATTTTGATAATATGATAAATTATAGGGATATATATGATATTTACTTTGTTTTATAGGGATATATATGTTACTAGTTTTAGAAAACCCGTGTATTACACGGGTTGAATAAATAAAATATTAATATAATAAGACTTATGAAAAATAAAATGATATTTTAAAATATGATATAACTGAAATTACATATAAGTAAGTACTATAAGTAATAAAACGATATCAATATTTTATAACTTTGTTTTTAATTTTTTTTAAAAATAATATTTTGTTTTAAAACAAACGGTATAAAAATATCATTTTTTAAAATATTTTATTATCATAACTCCTAAACTAAATTATTTTTAGTTTTTAAATAATTTACTTTTTAAAAATAGTAATTTTATAATATATCATATTTTTAACAAAGTTTGATATTTTAGAAAAAAATATTACTTATAAAAATTTATTTATTTTGAAATAACATTAATAACAAATATTTTCTTAGTTTACAAAAAAAATATTTTAATCTAAAAAGATATTAAATAATATTATTAGTAATTAAGGTAATTATTTAATAGGAGAGAGATGCGGGAAAATTTTGGTGAGGAGAATTGTGGTGGTGACACGTGTCATACCAAGTTACTCTTTTATTATAATAGATAGATTAACATTTTAAATGATATTTAGCAAGTTTGTAGGAATATATATGAAATTATCCCTAATTAATAAATACATTACTACACACTATAACATTGATATAGTAAACAACAGTTTTTATTTAAGTAAATTGTTGCTTACGGTAGTTTCCAGACATGTAAATTATAGTTTAATTAATAAACATGTTTATTGTGTAAGTGATGTATGTAACTTAGATCTCATCGACGAAAAATACCTATTAACATTCAAAATCTTTTCGACAATCTAACATGTTGTAAAATATTTTAATTATCAATTGACTCCGGCAAGTTGTTGTGGCCAAAACATACGAGTACCAATAACAAAAAAACATCTCTTGACTATTACATTTCTGTGGTGCTTAAGTACAACACCAATGTGAAAACTTTATTCACAACATCTTGAGTAGAACTTACTTTTTGTAACTTTACGAGCGCCAAAAAGGAAACTACGTTTGAACTTTTTATGAGTATCTTGTTGACTCTTGTAGAAGATCTCTTCATTGATATCTCAATACAAAAACCCCAATTGAACAGTATATCATTACTCAATTAGTAAAGTCGGTGGCGTATCAAAATCCTTGAGATGATAGCGCACAAATTTAGTAAATAATAATTATATTAACATAAGTAACATATGATTATCTGTGTTTACATTTTGGATTATTTTTTAATTTTCTGGGAAACTCGATTTTGACATGATTTTCAACACCGTTAGTGTTATCGGTTAATCAATCGAACAACTAGAATCAGTTACCATAATAATTTTTAAACTAAATAATCCACAAAATAAAAAATATATCATATAATACAAAAATATAAAAAGAATTCTGAAAAGCCACGTTTGATTAAAACTAATTTGGGCTTTTGAAGCCTATTTGTCTAAGGAGCCATTTCACAAAGAAAATAAAAAGCTATTCCTCGTCTATATCTTCTTTTATACTTTGTCACAAAGAAATAGAAAATAATTAAATTTAACTATCATTTTACACAGGGTTCAAGGAGATACCGGATAGATTTGCGATAGGTCCTATCTGACCGCGGCTACCAGTTCAACCGCTAACCACTATAACTGCCTAGACAAATTAGAAGCGGCTCAAAGTGTCGTAACCGAACAATCGATGTTAGGGGGTCTTGAAAATCACTCATACGATTACATTAATAAAACAAAGTTATTAAACGTAAAGATAAAAAAAGGCTTTCGAAATCCAAAAGCACGAAATCAAAGTGGTTAATAATTTACGGAAATCCAATGCCTGAATTGGAAAATAATTTATACTCCCAGATTTCAATTAATGTGTATCTCTTTCATATTCAAAAATATTTAATAAGTTTTTGGAGGGAAAGCTTAAACGTTCTAACATAAACTGTGTTCAATTATATTTCCTAAGCATTTGAACAAAAAGAGTAACTTATTTAAAACATCATTATAAGATATTACAAATTCATTGAATTTCACAACTTTTTTGTTGTATCCGTTATAATAAACGTGTTCATAACTAATAACATTGACTATAAATTCAATTCACCATCAACCAAATTGTCACTCACAATTGTATTGTGCAATCTCATCCCTCTAGTCCTACTCTTCTTGTTGTCATCGTTTGATTTTAACACTACAACCTGTTTTCTAGATTAAAAATGGTGAACAACATTGAGAACGAATCATTCATTCCTACAGGCTTAGAGATTATTTTATATAACGATCAGGTAAAAAGAAAAGCTATTTATTTGTAGTTAAATTATGTTTTCATATCCGTATCTTTAAGAATGTGTTCATAACTGTCAACAAAAAATCTTGTTTTCTGGCGCGCTAAATTCTTGTTGCACTGTTTATAGTTATTATGTTTCCGTTTCTTCACGCCGTTCTTATAATGTCTACGCTATGTACTTTTATATTATTTCGCTATTTAAAATGTGGGGTGCGCTAAATACTTGCTATATTGTCTATCTTCATTTATTATGCTTTCATTTCTTCCACTGGCGAAGCTTCTTTGGGGCCAGTCCTCCCCTCTTTTTTCGTCAGTGGTGTTAATTTTCAGTCTGTTAGTAGAAACTTTTTTATAAATATAGAGTCTGTCATCTCTAAAATAGTTACTCCCCCCCTAATATTTTATTCAAGCTCCGCTACTGATTTCTTCTCGTTCTTGCTATTACGAAAATGCTTACTACTTTTAAATTGTTTTTCTCCAATTCTAAAATTTAAATAAACATTTTATAATGTGGATGTTGTTGCAAGCTCAGGAAGTCAAAAATTGGGCAGAATGCCCAAACAAGATTATTGCAGCAGAGCCACTATCATGGTGGAAGCCAAAAGAAGTAGTTGAGGTAATTAATTCTTAATTAAAGTATTAATTGTTTAACTTGATTGATTTTAATTACAAATCAAACAATATAGATGACAACACATTACATCCTTGACGAAAGATGCATATCATACATAATAAATTAACAATAATGATCTAGACATAACTTTGTTTTATGAACTTATTAAAACAGTTAATATTTCATGTCATGTTTTATATGAAATTAAGAAAAAAGAGTCTAAAAACCACATGCAGGGAAATGCATCATCTAGGAAGAGAAAAAGATGCACCTTTACGGAATTAGAAGTTGAAAAAGAAAAAGAATTCAACCTTGTGGAATTATATAAATCAAAGAACATCAATGAGGTAAATCTGATTTACACTTATCTAGAATAAATACATCACAACTTACACCATATATGATTTATTTTGTTATTATATTTTCTTTTAATCAGATAATTTTAAACAAAGAAGGTGAAATGACTCTAGATCCCCAAGAACTACTTAAAAATTTAAAAGGATGGACAGTTGAAAAAAGAAAACGTCAAGAAAAGAATGGAAATGGCAAAGTTGACAAGGTAAACTACTCGTCCTTTGAACTATAACTTTTCATTTACAGTTTTATAATATGAAGGTAACAAAAAACAAATACGCTGTGTAGATTTATCGACATCCAAAGTCCAAAAAGATTCTGAGGTCCCTAGTTGAAGTAAAGAAGTTCATAGAGAAGAATTCGTATATAAGAAAAGCTTCTGACAATCGTGAAGGGGGCTCAAAGGTTAGTGTGTTTAAACATTTAAATCCGCGTTATTTATCCAATATTCGTTGAATAGATTTATAGATGGATAAATTTAAGCTATGACCATCAATCTCATTATCAAGTATATTGGTACCTATATGACACAGTGTAAATCTAAAGGCTATTGAAAATTTAAATGTATGAATTTAATGTTCAGGATACACAAGGTGCACAAAGTAACATATATTTACAACTTTATCAAAGGTTGGAAAAAACTATTGGTAATACTACTCAACAAACATTCAACAACAGTTCAAAAATAGGGTCATCATCTTCTTGGAGCGAGCATGAGGCCATTAGCGCGCCAAAAATCTCAGGGTGCACCTCTTTGAAGTCACATCATGACGCGATGGATTTAAGCTTACACTCACATGGACCATCTCCTTGCAATGTTTTGGGTGTAGGCTCGTCGTCAATAAATGTAACTTCTTTAGATGAAATAAGAATGATGGTTCGAGCTCAAGTAGAGGCGCAAGTACAGGCTAGAGTAGCACAACAAGTAGCAGAGAGGGTTTCTCATTATGAAAGAACTCAAAGAGAGATGGTTGAAAGAATGGAGAGCATGCGTCGACTATTAGTACTTGGAGGGATGTTACCACCGTCTCAATAACTTCCCTAGACGTGAAGATCAAGATCAAGTTCGACCTATTGTATCTACACAAGAGGTGATAACAAGTGTACTTTTGAAGCATAAAACCTTTTCGGATTTCCAATTGAACTTATGTGGACTTTCAAGCCTACACTTATCTTTTGGTATCTTGTCCGAATTTCAAGTCTTACTAGCATACAGTATGTTAAATTACATGTGAATCCTACGATGAAAACAATAAGATATCTAGGATAATTACTAATAAGTACATGAAACTTCGGGGGACTCATGTGTTGATTATCAGTTTCTTTACTATGGTCATAAACAAAGTACACTATGGTCATAAACAAAGTTATTTCTCGATCACTATTAACTTAAGTTACATCTCAAATGCTTTTTTAAAGAACAACAAATACCAACACTTATTTAATCCACGTTCCAAGTCTAGATAACTATCTATCATGAAACTCGCACTTTCAACCTTATAAAGAGGGACACCATTATATACACATCAGATATCATTAGACTACAAGTCTTTTAATAACTATAACATTCAACTAATTAAAAGAAGTTATCATAGTGAATTAAATTTCTTCAATTCAAAACCGGAACAAAATACTAAATGGAATTTAGTATGTTAATCTTTTAAAATTAGAAAGGTCGTTTATTTTTTATAAAAGGTAAATTCATGTACTCGATCTAGCAGAACTTAAACATAAGACCTTTAAACTTAGAAAATCTACCTTTTAAGAGTATTTGTCTCTGTCACCGTCCTCGGTTTATTAATGAAATGTGTTTTTTTAGCATAGTGTTTATGGATTTTTATTCCAAAGAATCAATTGAAGCAACTTAGATAAATCCCCTTTGCTTCACATTCCGTCATGGTGTCACTCAATCTCCATTGTCCTCTATCACTCTCTGATCTACTTCTATCATATCTATTGAAGCAACTACCCATTCGTTCAGGTGAGTCTAGTGGATTAGGTAACAAACTGAACCATGTTAAACTATCCGTAATAAGTTAGTGACAGTGATAAAATGTGGTGTCATGTATAAAAGTGTCTAAAGAATGTCATGGTGTTTGTGTGAGATTTGAATGAACCGGAGATAGTAAATATGTAATATTATGGTTGGTAGAAACAATCAAATAAAAAATTATTTTCTTTTTTTTTCCTAATGACCATGCTCACGTGTGACGTTATCATGCCAACTTCATGACGCTTATTATAGATGATCTACAGTCTACACATTATTCATGCAATACACGTTTAGATTTATGAAATTTGTGATTTAATTTCAAAAATGGGTGTTGGAATCAAATAATTTGTGTAGTTTATGAATCTATGACATTTAGATAATTTGAAAATTGCTGTTTCGAAGATTTAAATGCTCTTATTAATTAAAAGAGATAATTATTTTTGTGGTTGATACAAATAAACCTATGTTACACAATGTAACTTCCTGGTTGTTAAACTGAATTTTCATAATTCTAGAAAAGTATATTTGCTTTTGAAATATATAGTAAAATCTAGAATTGATTGGAGCACAGCGTCGCAGGTTTCATGACACATAAACCAAGTTTAGTATATATTTCTGTTATTAAAATATGATTTTTATATAACAATACTAAACAGCATACAAATATGTGTTCATTTTGTTTGGGTGGATAGACTATCTAGCTAATGGTTTATGAGCCATTGAGGCGTTAGTGGCGTAACATCAACCTTAAAATTGGATTAAGATCACGACGTTTTCATTTATGTAAGACACTGTATCATTGTTTCTTCTTTTTATGAAAATAAAAGGTTGATGAATCAATAAGACATCACAATATATTTTAAAGAATCATATATCCACTTGTGAAAATATTGAGAAAATATAAAACTAAGAACTTATACAACAATTTTGGTTTCATCACATCCCAAAAACATATTTGGGCTCCCTTAAAAATGGCTCTCTTCATGAATTATTTGATTTAGACGTAAGACGATTTGAAATACCAACTAATGATGTTTTAAATGAATTACTCTTCTTCTTAAATATAGACATTATTTAAAACACCACTAGGTGGTGTTTCAAATTAAATAAATTATTACCCTTTTTATTGTATGCATTATAAATTCATATCAATATTGTTAACCAGATTGCGATAGACACTTGCATAACACAATCCCCCTCTATAGTGATATGTATCATTATGTTCTGTCTTTGTTTATCATCATGGCATTATAGATTTCTCGATTAAAAATGTCGAAACGCGGTCATAAGAAGTGTGTATTACTATAGAGACAGAAAGAAAAAACACTCAAATGATGATGTATAAAAGATATTAACTGGTTGTCAAATTATGTTCTTGATAAAAATCAACAGAAACACAATATTCAATTATTCATAGTAAATAAAAATATTATAACAATACATTCAGCAAGTTATATAAAAAATATACATCAAAACTGTTGCCTAAATAAATATGCATAGGAGATGCAATATTCACCAAAAACAACAGCAGAGTATGTACATCAAACATCAAAACAGGTCTCATGGGCTTGAGAACTTACGCCATTTGTTTGCCTTGTGACTAGAACCCCTAACATCCCATGCAAGAATATTCTTGACAACATATGAACAATGAAAGCAAGACTGTTGCAACTAATATAAACCACAGATCAGCGGCTACCATGGTTCAATTTGCAGCAGCAGGTAAAAGTTAAATCCCAGAGCCATTATAGCACAATAACCAGAAGCCCAAAACAAATGATATATATTTTCCCATTTGATTGGTATTAAACTCAAGAAAACAAAACCATAGTTGGGTCCCTCTTTGAGTAGCTAAACCTGTACCCGAAATCAGGGTTATGCAAATCCATGGGCACCAAATCTTGACAAATGTAAGATCCATACTTGCCGCTGCTCTTATACAACTACGGGAAATTGAAAAAACTCAGTAAAAAAGTTCCAAAGCTGCAACATGTATGAAAACTTGGTCATCTTTAAGCAGGGTTGGTTTATTATTAACAAGCATAGTACTTCATATTCTTCTGTAATGGCTTGGTCAATAAAAATTCCCTCTACTCAATGGTTTTACAGGTCTTAAGCGGTTTGCTGGTACTTCCAAGGTTCTCGTTGTGCTGGGTCTGTTTCTTTTTGGCTATGTGAACTCCATATTTTTTTACATTCATATTATTCTTCAATGGGTTTGCTTCACTAACACCCCGGTCTTTCACTTCTATGGAAACCTCAATTTTGTCTCCATCTTTGATTGGGTAATCTGATGGTATATGCCTCACCCATGACCCTGTTTCAAAGGAGCTACCCCAGAGTGAATAACGCAATCTATCATCATTTGTTATGTTTGTTACACTTATGTTAAATCGCTTCGCAACATTACTAAGTTTGCCAAATGAATAATCAACCCAAACCGTCATTTCCAATTGATCATGTTTGAAATCGGCAGGAACATCGAAAGATATTGAAGAATTCTCAGTATCTTGATATTCAAACCAATTAGGAATCTCCATCCTTGAAAAGTAAATTGCACAATTATGCACAATTCCAGAGTGTCCCTGTTCAATAGAAAATCAGTCACCAAACGAAGGTGGACAAGAAATTAGACAAAGAGATGCCAAGATTAATTTCTTCTTTTATTTTGGTTGGGGAGAGGGAGGGCGGGGGGTAACATAGTCATTTAATAGTAAAATCCTATTTAATTTTTTAATTGCCTTTTTGCGATGAAATATAACTCAACCCATTCATATGGGTCGAAAATGCAACCTCTAAATAAAGACATGAAGACACATATACACAAAGAGAACCTGTATCAAACTAGATGTAAAGGCAGTAGACAGGCTGCTGCAGCCTCTCAAGTGTATTACTCTGATCAAATAAAGGTTCTCTAAGCCCAGAATCTCAACCAAGCTGCTGCAGTTTGTAAGATCCAATGATGACAGGCATTTTAATGTTGATAGTGTGAGTTTTTCTAGTGATGAACAATTTTTTAATACCAGCCAGTTTAGATTAGGAGGAAACACTTGGACTGATTGAAGGTTCTTGCATCCACACAAATCAAGGGTGAGCACATTGGATAATTGACCAAGGCTAGTGGGTAGGCTTCGAAAATTGTTTCCTCCTAAATTCAAGTCATCCAGAAAGGAAAATGCCCCAAGATTATAAGGAATATCTTCTTCATATAAATTGCAGTCTTTGAGATTCAAACGGGTAAGATTCAATAAGCGTTTGTCCCACATTTGAGCAGACTCGCCTAATTCAATTCTTGGGCAGAAACCAAGATTGAAAAATTGAAGTGAAATTAGATTGCATATACTGTTTGGAAGACTTGTGAGGTTCTTGCATTCATCCAAATGTAAGCCGGTTAATTCACCTAAATGTCCAATAGATTCAGGTAGTTGTTTAACTGCAGTTCCACTAGCACTAAGAACCCTCAAGCATTTAATATTACCCATATCTTCAGGTAAATTAAGCAGATTATAGCAACCATTCATGTACAGACATTCAAGTGACCCCACATTGCATATGCTACTTGGAATACCTCTAAGATTCTTGCATGATGACAGTGACAGTGAATTCAGATTGCTTAGAAATCCTATGGACTCGGGTATTTCTTTTACTGCAGTTGCAGTAAGATCAATATCCCTCAACTGTTTCAAATCTCCCAATTTCTCAGGCAGTTGTTCCAGGTTTGAGGATAGACCTAGGTTTAATGTTTGAAGTGATCTAAGATTACAAATGCTATTTGGTAGTTTTTTGAGGTTGTTGCACCGGCCCAGATTCAGACTAGTTAGCTTACTCAGAAATCCAATTGTTTTGTCCACATTTGACAATTTTGGACAAGACATGAGTGACAGCTTTTCGAGATTCAGGACACCAGTGAAATCAGGGGTTGTAGTGAGGGATTCAGATTCACTAAGGTTCAGAATCTTCAAGTTCCCAAGAAACTGTAAAAGTTCAAATCAAACAGCATATTAGGCATGGAGCAATAGGTGTTTGGGAGGATCCAATAACAGGTCTAAACATGTAACTTCTTTTATCGGTTGACCTAAAACAAATTTTGTCCAAGTTTATTTATTTCTTAACAATTAGCAAGTCATATACGAGTACGTAAATTATATTATTCCAATAGTAATATACTTTTATTTAAATATGATTTAGGAGCTTCTATGCGTTAAAATTTCACTATGAGCGGCTTTTCATCCATTTTCTTTATAATTCTTATTTGTTTATTTGACCTGTTAAAGACAAAACAAAATCCAAATTCACCCATTCATAAGGAAATGTGATGATATATACACCTACAATATATATAAAGAGAATTTTCTAAGATATTTCTATAGTACTTGAAGTATATGAAACAAGTAAAAAATACAAAAAGTTGACGTGTAAGCAAGACTGTGTACCTTAGTTCCTTGCCAGAGCTTATTAAAATTGTTGTGCTGAATGTCAAGGGAAACAAGTTTTTCGGGATGGAAGTCATCGGGAAAACAGTCCAGTGGACAGTGATGCCAACAAAGCCACCTCAACTCATGGAATAAACCTTCAAAGCTTCCATCTAGATGTACATTGTTGATTTGAAGTAATCTTAACCTGTGCATCCTTTCAAATGCTTTAGTGCTAAAATGCATTGGCCTTAATAAGTCCAAGACAAGACCTTCAATTGCTTGTGAACCCTACAAAAGGTTAAAATATAATGACGAGAGGTGCATGTAGAAACTAGTTTTCCTTTTTTTAAATGTTTTAATTAGTTAACAAATTAGTGGATAAGTACTCTTGCCTTGTATCTTCTTAGCACATTGATTGCATCTTCCTGAAACCAAATTCGGCTGCGTTTTCCAGGTTCATAAGGGAACTTTTCATCAACAATTTTCCTTCCCATATCGCGCACTAGATCATGCATTCTGAGCTTATTTTTTCTACAGACTTTCAGCAAGCATCTATCAATCAAGATGCTAATTCCAACTGAAGGAAAGAAACCACAACCATTGAATATATCAATCACGTAATCCTTGTCCATTCCAATGAAAAAACATGCAATATCTAAGAAGATATTCTTTATCGTATCGTCACCAAGTGTTTCAAAGCTTAATGCAAGCTTTTTCATAACCTGGTTTGGAGAAATTTTCCTAAGTTTCTCCAAGGTACTTTGCCAAAGTTCTTTTTTGGTCTGCCCAAGCAAAGAAGCACCTAATACCTCAAGAGCTAATGGAAGCCCTCCACTGTATCTTACAATTTCATTAGAAAGTCTCTTGAAATTAACCAATGGTACTGGTTTCTTAAAAGCATGCCAACTAAAAAGCCTCAAAGACTCATTGTCGTTTAACTTCTTGACCGTAAATTTGGCATCAACTTTTGATTGAGTTAGCAAATGTTCATTTCTAGTTGTTATGATTATTCTACTACCTAAACCAAACCAATAACGGTGTCCAGATAATGCCTCGAGTTGGCTTAACTGGTCCACATCATCAAGGACAATGAGAACCCTTTTGTAGCAAAGTTTTTGTTGTATGGAACAGATTCCTGTATGAACATTTGAAATCTTAACTTTCTTTCCCTTAAGTGTTTGAGAAAGAAGTGTTAGGATATCAATTAGTAAGAACACACACGAGCACACAAGAATTTAAGTGGTTCGGTCTAAACTGACCTACATCCACTGGGTAACTGGGGAATGTTTATTGAGATGCTTATGAGGGATGATATGATACAAATACAAGAGACCTATTTATACACTACAACATTGATTTTGAACCATCAATAGTGGAAGAGTTGTAAACCACTACTCAACAATGTTTGTCACTACTAATTAGTGGCTTCAACCACTCAACAATGTTTGCCACTATTGTTTAGTGGCTTCAACCACTCAACAATCTCCCACTTGAAGCCACGGAACAATCTTCACCTGTGCTTCAACTGTGCATTTGTATCTCTGTAAGAAAACTTTAGTATCTTCAATGCTCCTCCAGTTACCCGGTCTCCTCAACATTATTCCT
>BJCN01189380.1:2199-18339 GCA_018326445.1 Flaveria brownii
AAATTTGATCTGAATTGAACTGTATTCGATTTGGGTGTTCAAGATTCTTGCAGTTGGTTATTGATTTCACAACAGTTTTGTTAAAATTACAAAGATTAGTATGGATGGGTCAAGAGGAGAGAAAAGAGAGTATGATGATGAAGAAGATGATCATGGTTTGCAGTCTCAATCCAAGAAACCCAAAATACCAGGTTTAGCGAGGTTTGTTTGCTTGATTCTGCTTGATTTTATGCTGTAAAGATCTGTTTTGTATGTGATTACTGTTTGTTTTGACATAGTGACCACCATCTGTTTGTGTAAATGTCTGTGAGAACCAGTGCTAACAAAATAAAGAGTTTTGGTACAACTAACAATTCCACAATCATCACTTGCTTTTGTATATGTGTGAATTTATGTAATAATATTTGTTTTTGCTAAATTTATAAAAACCAGAAAGAACTATTTTTTGCCTATGCAAGCTCTGTTTTCCTAAAAATGCTATAGTACAAATTTCTTGCAATTAGTAGAAATATTACCAAACTAGAGTAGATTTGCTAAAACCTTACAGATCTTATGACCATATTGACCCTCCTGTGAGCCTCTTTATCCCCTACGATAATGTTAAGATTTGTCATCTCTCACCCTCTTTAAACCTTACTGTAGGATTGAGATTTTTACTAGTTATGTTTGTTTGTTTGTTTATCTGTTTGTTTTTTACTGTATTGATCCCTGCTACGTGGTTGGAATATTACTCTATTAGCATTAAGTTCACGATTTTCAGTATTTTGTAAGAAGAAAAATACTTCTAGTGTTTCAGGCTTGAATGCAAACATACATTTGTTCACTCTATAATGTGGTTTTGACTTTTGCACATCTTTGTTTGTGAACTTAAGGGTTTTGGTCATGTTTATCTGTGCTAAATATAAATATATGGTGGTCCAAACAACCAAGAGGTTGTGGATCGAAGTTCCATTTGGGACAAACATGCATTAAAGTTGTGTGTTGGATGCGTGAGTTGCCATCCAAAAAAGAGAATTAACTACGGCTTTTATATTTATTGCTCAGTGTAATTGTGGAAGCTCTCAAGGTTGATAGCTTGCAAAGACTTTGCTCATCTTTGGAGCCTCTTTTCCGAAGAATTGTAAGTTGCAAAGAATTTGTGCACGTTGTAGTCTTGCATATAAAATCTACTTTAACTACATTTTGTTACAGAATTTCATAAGTTTCTTCATAACAAAGATTAAACAAAGCTGCTAACTTGATATCCGTCCTCAATTGAACATAAGAAGATCTAAAAGGAGCATAATCATTACTGGCCAATATCGATTACTGTATTTCAAACTTTTGTCACATACCTTCAAACAGATTAATGTACTTGTAAAATCTTGCTGTATAATAAAAATGTCACTTATGGTTCTGCAGTTAAAAGTTAAATCTGTTTGAATGTTAAAAGTCTGAAGTAGACTCAAAAGTTGCCACATATAGTATTATTTAAGTAAAAAACACGTATATGTCCTCCCTGCTTCCAGTGCTACATTATTGTGTTCATCATTTATCTTAACAGAAGTTGACCACACACTCACAATCCATTAGTGTATATATATATAATCATATATAGAAGTAATGGCTTTTATTAAGATACTGAAACATGTTAATTGAAATACTCCTATGGTTGATGTATTTTCCAAAATTGTAAATTATATAAGAAATTTTATGCTTATAAAAAGATGAGTTGCTGATATCATACATATTTTGAGAACAGGTAAGCGAAGAAGTCGAGCGCGCTTTGACTAGATATGAGCATGGTCAAATTGCTGGAAGGTAAGATGTTAATAGAAAAAGGATAGATGAAGTCCAATGGGTTGAAAGTCCCCCAAAGTGTTCATTTAATGCTGGTTTTATAAAAACTAATTGGATTAGAAAATCTACTTGTTTTGACGAGTTACCCAATACATGCCTACTCACTTCCACACCTCTAGTAATATAATTATAAGCTAGTAATTCGGCATTCACTAAACTAGCTTTCCATGTTTGGAATGCAACAGATCTTCACCACCACAGGTACAAGGCCCAGAAGGAAAAATTTTACAACTTCAATTTAGAACAAGGATGCCACCTCATCTTTTCACAGGTGGCAAAGTTGAGGGAGAGCAAGGAGCAGCTATTCATGTGGTCTTACTAGATGCAACGACTGGCAATGTAGTTCAAAATGGGCCTGAGTCATCAGCAAAACTGACCGTGGTGGTTCTAGAAGGTGACTTCAACGAACAAGTTGATGAAAACTGGAGTGTTGACCATTTTGAAAGTCAAGAAGTCAAAGCTCGTGAAGGGAAAAGACCACTATTAACTGGTGAGCTACAAGTAACCTTGATTGAAGGAGTTGGAACCCTTGGTGATCTTACTTTTACTGACAATTCAAGCTGGATTAGAAGCAGAAAGTTCAGGCTTGGGTTGAAGGTGGCTTCTGGATATTCTGTTGGAATCAGAATTCAGGAAGCTAAAACGGAGGCTTTTGCAGTTAAAGATCATAGAGGAGAATGTATGAAGCATAAATCTTGCATAATATCTTTATACAGATGTCAAAATGGACGGGTTGTGTAGAGGGTTGAAACCGCTACTTTTTGCACAAGTCTAAATGGGTTGGATCAAGCCCTCAGGGTGGGTTGTGTTGACCCAAAAGCTTTTTGTACAAAACTATTAATTTAAAAAAAAATTAGTGCATTACTAAAGTTTATTATTAGTATGATAATAATGGTGTTTTTAATAAAGTGTAGGAGTTTTTTATACATTAAAAACACACTTTGGGCGATTTTCAATGTGTTCAATCCGTTTGACCCGTTTTCTTATTTATTTTAATGGTAAAACATAAACGGAGTCAACCCGCTCATTAATGAATGAGTTGAAATTGACACCTCTACATCTTTATAATTCCTAATCTTGACGACTATCTGCGTCACTTTTGCAGTGTACAAGAAACATTATCCACCTGCTTTACATGATGAAGTTTGGAGATTAGATAGAATAGCAAAAGATGGAGCATTGCATAAGAAATTAATCAAATCCCAAGTCGTAACCGTAGAGGATTTCCTTCGTGTTCTTGTTAGAGATCCACAAAGACTTAGAAATGTAAGCTTCTTCTGTTAAGTTCTTGTTCGGATTGATTGCATAAAATGGTAACCAACAACCAACATCAGTCCAATGATTTCAGGTAGCCATCTTCGTATTCTCTCATAAAACCCAATCTTTCAAGAAGCCTCAATTTAAGTTAACCCATAGACGTAGCCTGCCATTTTTGTTAACTCTTGCTAGGTAAATAAAGGTCAACATTTTCAAAGGTGTCACCTTGTCATAATATGAAAATTTATGATGTTTGATAGGTGAAAACAAGGGTGGTAAGCAATCTATAAAATTGAACCAAAGTTGGTTACCTTTTTTTTATGCAGTAAGACCATTACTGCTGTATAAGATTCACAAGTCTCTGTTATTTTCTTTCTAAATTATTATGTAATACAGATTTTAGGAAGTGGGATGTCAAATAGGATGTGGGAAAACACAGTGGAGCATGCAAAGACTTGTGTCTTAGGAGGGAAGCTGTATGTATACTATTCTGATTTAGCTCACACCACTGGTGCTATCTTTAACCACATTTATGAACTAGCTGGTCTTATTTCTGATGGTCAGTTCATTCCGTTGGAATCACTTGACCACAATCAAAAGGTCAAACTCTTCTTTTCTAAAAACTTCAAGCAAGTGGCTTTATAGAGTTTATTCAGTTGATTTATCTTTTATTAAACAGATTTCAGTGGATTTGCTTGTGAAAAGAGCATATGAGAACTGGAATAGAGTCGTAGAATATGATAGCAAAGTCCTGAGTGCACTAACCGTCCCTACACCACCTGCTCATAGCATGATTGAATATCCATTTATCAGTCCTGATCCAACAATGGGCGTTCCATCAAACACTCACCACCACCAGGCAATGTTGTCTGGTGGCAACAGTGGCTATAAACCTACCGCACCATCTTTTGATGGTCTAGGAGATTGGTCAGACCCACAACATGGATTTGGAGACTCATTCTCTAAGGAAGTTCGTTTGAGGAGTTCAGAGATGTTGGAAACCGATGATATGCAGAAGCTATTGAGAAGCTTTGGGGTTGGAGTCACAGGGCCTACTTTTGGTCTTTATGACAATGATTCATACGGTTATAATATTCCTCATGAACCACCGATGGGTCCGGTCTATGCACAGGGTCATGGGCGTGGGTCCGGGAAGGCGGTTGTTGGTTGGCTCAAACTGAAGGCTGCATTAAGATGGGGGATATTTATAAGGAAGAAAGCTGCAGAAAGAAGAGCTCAATTGGTTGAACTTGATTGATCAGCTTCAAATAGGGATATACACTAAATTTACTTCTGCACTTGCATTGTTATATGCACCTAGTGCATCATGTGAAAATGTTGACTCAAGTGTGTAGTTGTTTATGTACACTGAATCTTAATTTATAGATATTTTTTTAACCATAATGAGATGATTTAACTGTGACCATCAGACCATGTATCATCACAGTAGCCTTGTTTGAACATGGACCTGTTTCTTATGGACCAGACCTACTGCTTGGGCTAACCAGACCTCAGCTATACTAAACCTGGACTTTTTGGTTTTGGTCTTAGCCGGTTACAACCCTCAAAAGTTAGTTAGGCTTGTAGGACTCCTTTGATAATTTATTTTTGACATGGTATGCAAGGATGTCACTCAACTATTAGAACTACTTTACACTCCTTCAGCTATAGGAGAAGGCCTAACCAATAACAACCAACAAGATCAATAGAAACACCAGTTCCTCTTTGCATCATAACCGTTGACCCGAATATAGATTCAAGAAAATCTAAAAACAGTTGTCGTACCACAATACGAATACCTGGCTACAAGTCGATAAAGGATGACAACAAGAAGCTAGACACTAAAATCCCCGAAAATAAATTACATATTGATACAAACTTCTCAATTAATTAACCCTACATTGTTATTGCATCCTCGTGCTATCGTTCTCTAGGATTCAAGTGCTAATTACTGTATCATCTCATATACATGATCCAAAAGAATAAGGATCAAATCCAAATTCTCCATCCATAATGATTGTTGAATCCTGCTCCTGCAGAAAAAAAAAATGAATCTATCAGAAATTTGCGCTAAAGATGATTACTGTTTACTACAATCAAGTATCAACAAAATTGTTCTAACTTCTAACATTAAACAGAGTAAAAAAAAGATCATACCCGTTTCATCATTCCATTCATAAGATCATCCAAGGTACCATAACCGTTGTTTGCAACAAAACCGCTTGGTGAATAGTTTTCACCAGGTCCCATTTTTAGTTCAGTACTTGACCTGTGAGCCTTATTATTCCCATTTGACCTATTGTAGACCCCACAAATCTCGTCATTCAACTGACTCACAGGTCCACCCAAACCACCACCATTAGATGGCGGTGCTGCAGCTGCTAACATGCTAAAGGCATTACTTGAGCACTGACCATAACTCTGTTTACCATACTGTCCATGCCTTTGACTTTGACCTTCAAGAGGTACAGAAGCTGTGCTGGTAATAGTAGAACCAAATCCGGTAATAGTGTTACTACTAGCAGTGTACCCGTATTTTAGGCTGCTATTAGGTGGAACTTGACCGTGAAATTTCTCGACATCAAGAAAGGTGGAACTACTTGAAGCAAGATTTAAAGAAGATTGGCTCCCTAATGTCGAAAAAGTGCTAGAACTGTTAAAGATTCGAGATTCATCAATGGGATTGAAATCTGGGAGTTGGGTATTCGGTTTATTATTCTGTTGAAGTTGACCAAGGTCAAATGAAGTTGGAATGCCTTGAAAAACATTTGTGGGTTGATGATTTGGTGGTGCTGGTAATACAACCGGTTGGAACTTGTTGAGTGAACTAACCGAACTGGTCAAGTTTTGGGTGTGGGTTGGTTGAATCAGTGATGGAGCTGTAAGGCTATGCAGGGTCACTCCAGTTGCACTATTGAGTCTACCAAGCATACCCGAAGGTGAATATGATGATAACTGAGTGTTTGGCAATCTTCCTGAACCTGATAATGAGCGAAAATCACCAAGCCCATCAAGTGAATTCATTCTCATGTAAGAAGATGCATCTTTGCTACCACCAAATGCAACCACCATGTTTGCTTGTTGACTGATTCTTTTCAAGTAAAGTCGATATTTCTGTAAACAAATAAGATAGAAGCATTGTCTGTTTCGCCAATCACCAAAACTAGAATTATGTGAAGATGAATCAGATGAAATTGGCATTTCATGTTGAATTCAGGTTGGTGGGTTGGCATCACCACCCAGACACAACCTGTTTGTAACCCGTTTATCTATAACCTGTTGTAGGATATGGTGGTTGGATGTACTTATATTGTTTCTATCAAATATAATGTTGATCATATACTGAACTACGAGATAAAATGACCACAAGTAACGTTTTTATGTAACATGAGAGACATCCTGTAAAGGTCTCCCAAATCAGGTTAAAATAAAGGTTGCACTTTGATAATCAGTTTTCTTGCACCTAATTTTATTATTATATTGATGTCCAAAGCTATTTATTTGACACTAAATAAACAGATAAATCATTCTAAAGGGAATAAATGGAACCTGGAGATGGCTTGCAACATTTTCCCTAGTAAGACCTTCAACATTCATCAAATCAAGAATCCTTTTGGGAACAGCTTCTGCATTATGAAAAACCAACTGTCAGAAATGTCAAGAAAACAATTTTATATATGAACACGAGGACTAAACGACTCACTTTCAATCCCAAGTTGATTAACAGCAGCTACAAATTTTCTGTGAAGATCAATGGACCAAACAACACGAGGCTTCTTTTGTGTAGATGGATCCTCATCTTCATTCCCATTATCTTCAACATCTTCATCTTCATCTTTTCTTTTCCTATTAAGTTTCCCATTTGGATCTCCACTACCAGGTTCTTGTCCACCTTCGTTATTCGGCCTTTCTTGGTTATTGTTTGACCTTGACTGAGATTTTGACTCAACTTTTCTTCTGATCACATGTTGCCAAATGTTGCGTAATTCCTCAAGCCGTACCGGTTTCACCAGGTAATCACAAGCACCATGAGTGATTCCCTTCATTACAAGCTTTGGGTCACTGTTTCCTGATAACACTGTTAACAATTTCATGCAACATTAGATACCATTAAAAACACACTACCTCTTGCTACAAGATTTAGAATTTTGACCTTTTTAGGTCAAACCAACCAAAGGTTCATAGCTTTGACTAAAACTAATACACCCAAAACACAATAAGAATGTCCCATGAATATATACCATTTTTTTTATTAAAGATGCCTCTTTTATGCAAATCAACTAAACTTTGTAACATCGCTACACCAGCACTTGTTTTCTCAGGAAAACTAATGGAATTCATATTTACTTTTTACCTAATCTAAGGTTATTTACTTAAGAACTCAATAATGGATGCTAAACACACAACTATCAATTATGTGATTATAAAAGGTGTACTAAGACTTACTGATAACGGGTAAGTCCATTTCGAGACCCACAAGTTCAAGGAGCTTGAAGCCATCCATATCTGGCATATGAACATCACTGATCACAAGATCAAACCGGTTTCGATTTTCCCTTAACATCTTCAGTGCTGTTCTTGCTTGATTTGTGGTTGTAACTGCAAAAGTTGATCACTTGTAACTTTATGAGTTATAAACACAAGTATAATCAAACAGTAAACATGTTAAAGTATGAAGTATGATAAACATAATATCCATCAGTAGAGTAGATCAAAGACTTTGAAACTAAAACCTAATGTTTGGTTGCAGAATCTCAATTTTTCAAAAAAAGACTAAGAAACTGAAACCCATTAAAAGAAACTTGCTGATTCAGTTTGCAGACATATTAAACTTGATTCAAACAACAAAACAATTTTGCAAGAACAAACAAAAATAAAACCCAAATTAGATAATAATATTGAAACTCAATTAAACCCAATATAAAACAAAACTAACCTTGATATTGGCATTTCCTTAAAAGACCATCTAATAACTTCAAACAAGTGGGATCATCATCAACAGCAAGAACTCTCATCCCAATGGGAAATCTGTCAATTTCATTGCTATACCCCACAGACCCTCTGATTTCCTCAACTGTCATCTTGTTTTCTTGATTGAAATCAATAATTACAAAAACAAAAACAGCCCAGATGATGAAACAGATCAAAACAAAGATTCAAGAAACACTTAAAGATTCACAAAGTTTGGATTTTTTTGCAATTGTTTGACCATCTTGTTGACGAACAAAACGAACCCAGAAAGAAAGAAGAATGATTTCAAAGATATTAGAGAGAGAAACAGGATCTTGAAGAGAGAGAAAACAAGATAGTGACTTTGGAGTTGAGCTTAATACATATGACAATGATAGGAGAAATTGGCTTAGAACAGATTGAACGGGTTGCAACGCAACAATACACAGAATTTTAAAAAGAAAATTTGCTTTTTTTCTTTTGCCTTTATGCAGAAATAAAAAGCCCCTTTTTAATAAAATAATCTTTTGGGTAAAATCAATGTATACATACAGCTATTTGTGTATGTATATCTCCATCTTTGTTTCTCTTTGAGAAATAATTGAGCCTTTCTTTTTCTCCTTAGCTCTCATGGATATGAAAATGGAAGTGTGATAACTATTGGGTGTTAAAGGTTTGTTGTAAAGACATATCTTTTAAGGAACCTCATCAATCACAAGTTTAGCTAAAATATGAATAGCAAATTAGTTTAAAACAATGTTTTTTAAAATAATATTTGATGTATAAGTTGTTTTTTTTTAAGTAATATCGTATTATTTGGACATCTGAATTATTACTAATCAATTTTGAATCTGATTATTTATAAAAAGTCTTTTAGCAAATAACACATGACACATTAATGATGTTAAACTTGTTGTATTATCAATTTAATTGGATTTTATTAATGTTATAAACATATATTTTGACTATATTTTTTGAGGTGTTTTATTTTTGTGAATAACTTTCAAATTTTTAGATTTATTAGGTATTTTAGCTATTCTTCTAACTTAAAATCAACCACGACAACAATTGTTTTTAATGATTGATTAAATCTTTAGAATAACATGTTCAATTGCTAATCCGATTTTAAAAACATGTGTATATATTAGTTTTATAATAATTTATATCGCCTACTTTCCAAAATTGGTCACGTCATTGTTTCTATATATAAATACAGATTTTATAACCGTAACTAGTTATATATCACAAATAGTAATTACAAAAAAGAATAAAGAAGCTTCATCATTAGGCAATCCTAGCCGTCCATACACTTTGATCATAATAATGGTCCCCACTTTTCAATTAATCATATGCAACTCAAATAGTAATAAACATGTTATTTTGAAAAGCTTTTATGGTGGAAAGATTCTTTTTTAATTAGTATAAGTCTTAAGGGGATCATTGTAGTTTTTAATGGAAGAAGTCTTGGAGTAATGATTCATATGCGGTTTAAAAGGCTAATTATATTTTATTTCAAGTGTTTGAGAGAAGTATTCTGATTATGCTAAAGTGTTTTTTTTTTTTGTTTTTTTATTTAGAGACGAGTGTTTAAATCTTTCAAGATGGTTAATAAGAGTAAATTAAACCCCGTTTTTAAAATATAAAAACAATTGATTTTCGTTAGAAGGTTAACAAGATAAGCTATTTAATGCCAGCCTTGTTATTTCCTTTGCTAAATTAGGTATGGTGCTTTATTTATTTCCAATTTCTAATAGTACGTGTTTCAAAATAACAAATTAACAAAAAGACAATTTACCCTTTTTCTGCCTACCATTAGTGACATGTTACAAGAAGACAAGTGGGTTTATGTTAATAAGCTTGTGACATGTTCAATTTTATTTATGTTTATTTAGGTGATTGTAAATCATGTGCTATTAAATTACTTTAGGAATGAAGTATTAGATGTACATATGTATTGATATACTAGAATGATTGTTAATAATGGAGTATATAATAGCATGAAATACAGTTGGAGTTTAAGTCGAAAGTTTTAATGTTGGACAATGGAGGAGGATAGTGAGGGCCGGGGGGGCCGCCGCCCCCCCTATTTTTTTCGTCGGTAGTGTTAAATTTTAGCCCGTTAGTGTAAATTTTTGGCCCGGTAGTGTAAATTTTTATATAAATCTCGAGTTCGCCCCCCTAAATAAAATTAGTTTCGCCCCCGCCCCCCTACGGGGATGTTCAAGCTCCGCCACTGATGTTGGAGTTTTTATTATTTTTCTTAAAGTTAAACACAAGTGAATTGAGTTCATAACAAACTAATATGTGTGTCGCTGGAGTTGTAATAATAAGTTACTCACTCCAAAAGTAAGACATTTAAAATAGAATTGAAAAGATGAAATTGGCATCGAGTTTGTTGAACATAGACGTACATGTAAATAACTTTTAATGAGTTTATACGGAAGGGTCATGGATGCATGGTAAGTAGTGCCATCAATATCATTTTATGATAATTGAATTCGCTTATGATAGAATGAGAATTTAGAATATATATTGATTCAAACATGATGGTGAACGATCTGAAGCTTATGTATATTTGGGTCCAAGGGCAACTCCTGTAGCAACGATCGATCTGAAGGTCTTCAATGATCTTTCCTAGTAATTGAAGGTCGTGCGGTTACAACTTCAGTTTAAGTATTAACAAATGACTAGTAGGGACTGATCATCAATGGCATCTTAGTCGGTCACCAGACAAATCGATCAGTTGACAGTAACTAATGATGTTTCTACTAATGTAACTATCATCCGTTGAAGTGGTATGTTTTAGTTGGTTGGCCAGCCAAATTATGATAAAAGAATTATTCATAAAAGTTATCAAATCATATAGATATAATGTTATTTATGGGACATGTGTTCTAACAAAAATGAGATCCGATTGAGATCTCAAAATTGTAATAGTTGTAAGAAATGATTTAGAATTATTATAACCATGACTATGATTTGCAAATCATATCTCATTAATTAAGAAGGTGATTAAAACAATTATAAAATCTCTTTTACAATATAAATAGCAGTTTATTATATTCTTGAAACATATAGGAAAACCATAAAGCGATCATCCACAGGAGAAGAACATGCTAGTGTTGATGAAGTTTTAGGAGAGTTATTCGTTAGGTCATACGATTGAAGCTTATTGTTGTCTAAATAACTCGCTAAGTTGTACTATTAAAACTTATTGTTGTTATAACTAATCACGCAAGTTTCGATAAATGTTTGTTTGTTGTTACATACATATTTTGTTACATTAATGTTACATTAATGTTAATTAACAAACGTTTAAAAATATATCTCATACGACAATGAAATATTATCTTGTTGTCTAACAAAAAAGAAACTCATAGGCGTTTAACCAAATTGATAAAACATTTATGATTTCGAATATGATTTATTTGAATGTTATTCTAATGTAGATGTACCAGAATGGTACATATTACTGTGGTGGGACTGCACGTACTACAGCAGCTGCGTTTCGTTTTCTGATTGGTTGAGAAGTACTATAAGAATGGGCCCATAATTCTGATGTGGACCCAACTTGACACGTCAGCAGCAGGTTGTCCTTGTAAACCCTGAAAATGTTCATAGGACTACAATGATTTCTTCCAAACAAAATATTCCCTTGAAAAAAAGATGATTTTGTAACATTTCTTTTAGTAATATGTAATATATAGTTTTCTAAAAAGAAAATTTAATGACATTGCTATGAGGTATCAGTAATTTAGTGTCACTAATGTTATTTTAAGAATTAAAATAAACATTGATATGAGATTAGTGAAGCATATGCTCAATCAAAAGGCATAATCCTATAGTCCTATAACCAAATGAGGTTTTATAAGGCAATACCACATAACAAGGTTTAGGATCGACACCACAACCTCTCGCTAAGTCCACTTAAATTTAATTAGCAACCCAACTAGGGTTGTAACGAAAGCAAAAAATATATTTAAAAATAATACGGGTATATAAACCATAAATTAGAAAATTAGAGTTTAATAATATTAACTATGTAACAATTATCATCAACGTCTACATCATGCTTGTTTGGTTGGCTCTTTGTGGCGGTTGACGAACCAGGGGCTGCCACTTGGAAGCCTCTTGGTTTTTTATAAAAAGTTTCGGTAACAACAAAAAAATAAATAGAATTACTTTTGAATCTTATACAAGAGTTAGCTGCTGGTTGAATCTATATATAATACTAAAAAAGTAACTTGGGTGGACACTTGTCACATTCTTAGACCGTCTAAGTTTGTTTTTCTCGTCTCTCTCTTCTCTTAAATAATTACCTAAATTAAAGATTAAATGATTTTAATTCTTTTTAAGTTTAAAAATATTTCTTAATGTCTTTTTATTAATGTTATTTCTAGAAAATAAATTTTTATAAAATAGGAGTTTTTCTAAAGTATCAAAAAATTTTAAAAATATGAAATATCTTAAAATTAATGTTTTTAAAAATTAAGCTTCTTTATAAATTACAAATAATTAAAATTAGAAGTTATAATAAGAAACTTTTAAAAATGATATTTTTAATACGGTTTGTTTGGAGAAAATGGTTAAATATTTTTGGAAATAAAAATTAAAATTATTACTTATAATTATTATCCATATGTAATTTTAATCATTTCTTGTTTTAAAATATTATTTTATACTTCATAAACTTTTATCATAATTAATATTTTATTTTTTAACTTGTGTAATACATGAGTTTACTAAAGTTAGTATCATATTAACAACGATCAACAACTAATCAATTTTATTTTTTCAACCCGTGTATTACATTTAGTTTTATTTATATTTTTGTGTTATTTTAGTAATTAACTTTCCACCTCCCGTGTAATATACGGGTAACTGAAGCTAGTGGTAGAATATTTCCCTTGAAGACCGAAATCCCCGGGTCCCTGTGGATTGATATTTATTTTTAACAGATTTTTGACTTCTTATTGGCAGATTTTATTTTATTTGTTTTCTTTTTTTATTATATAAATGAGAACTAAAAATTTTCTTATTTTGCTTTCCTTTTTTTTCTTTTTAATATTTAATTAAATGCTTTTAAACCAATTATATAATTTATTGTCTTTATTTACCTGTCATAAAACTTAAATCTATAACGACCCCGACACCTAACCGAGCACATGACAAAATGTTACATCACAACATGTGCAAAACGCGAAGCTTAAATTTATAACGACCCTGACGTGTAACCATACACAAGACGAAATGTTAGACCACGATCTATATCAGACCCGTAACAACGCGCGATGCATCACCCTACTTATTAACATTATGTAAATTCTTTTCGTACAAAAACCATAAACATATAAATATGATTTTTAAAGATGTGCCGTAATGGCGACTTATCGTGATCACCCAGAGCATATGTTCCGTCGTATGCAATTTAGCGGATATTTTTCTGGATCTTGATATAAAATTATTTTTTTATGGATTATACATCAAATAAAAACAACTTACTTTATTCTTTTTGTCAAGAAACTTCTTCTTCTTTTTTTCTTTCTAAATTTATGTTTTCTATTAAGAAGGGTAATTTTCTTTTGTTGTACAAAACTCATCTATACGTAGATCACTATATATTAAGAGAAACAAAACGAACGCCTTATTTTTAAAAATAAAAATAAAAATTGTATAATGCAATTTTTATAATTCCACTCCATTTCTTATAAGATTCGAAAGGAAAAAAAATTAAGAAATCGTTTATGTATATGTCTACTCACGTGTTATCATGTTTAGGCTATATGTTGTCTCTACACATCCACACAGATACGAGTAAATGGTTAAAAAATCAAAAATATATGAATAAGTAAGATTTATCTATACTATCTTAATATTCATTTCACAAGGGCAAGAATGTAATTTCACACAAATCTCTTAAAATTAAGAAATGTACAACTTCTGTTGCATAGGGTACAAGCAGGAGACTTTTATTGCTCGATGCTCGATTCATTTCACAGATGACAATCCTCAGACTTTTCTGATTTTTTTTTTTTTGAACGGCAAAGTGAGCATATATATAAATATAAAAGATGGCTAGCAAGAAGCTAAAAACCCCAAAATACACCAAACCATAAAGGACAACATAAACGAAAAAACAAGAAATTAGACGAGCAAACAAACAACCTCCCTATGCGTTAGGAAAGTTTCCAAGCCTTTTGAGCATCTTCCCCTTGCTTCTTGACTCTCCCGATAGTGCAACACCCACCTTTATGGAGCTGAGCACCTTATTGATTGATGGTGCATGGCGGTCAAAGGCGACTTCATTCCTATGTTTCCACAAACACCATACTGTTATCATGTATATAGCATGTATTGCCTGCTTGAAGTCATCGTCCCCTTTCAATAAATAAGGGTTGTCCATTACATCTGTAAACGAGAATGCATACATAGGATTCAGTCTGCACCACAGTGCCACTTTCTCCCATACTTGCTCGGCAAAAGCACACGTGATGAATAGATGTTCAACCGTCTCATCCTCCGATCCACAAACCATGCTCGATTCTCGATTCATTTAACCGTCTCATCCTCCGATCCACAAACCATGCTCGATTCATTTTATAGATGACAATCCTCAGACTTTTCTGATGCTCGATGCTCGATTCTCGGACCAAAGAACAAGACCAAGGAACCGCCAAGACCAAAGAAGAAGGTCTGCGACCTTTTTTTCTTCTGCACATCTGAAAATGGCTGAGGATTGTCACCAAAGAAGAAGGTCTGCCATCGATTTTCAAAGAAGGTCTGTGTTCGATTTTCAAATGGGCGGGCATTTTCAAATGGGCACACAATTGGATCGATTTATACACCGCAAACGTGAAGAATTACTCTATATAGCTTCAAAACGTGAAGGTTGAGGATTTCCTCTACCATACGTGAGTGCTGCTCTTCTCTTCCTATTATATTTTTCTTCTATTTTTGCTCTAATATTGTATGTGGCATCCATTATCGTCTCAGATTATGAGGTTCTTGTGTTTCAGTTTTTAGGGTTTTAGGGTTTTTAGTGTTTCAGATTTGCAAAAAGTTTTAGGGTTTTTAGTGTTTTAGATTTGCAGAAATTATGTTCTTTTTAGCTTAGGTCAGTTTGTTTTCATGAAGGATTTTTGTGGTTTGAGATGAGCTGATTCTACACACCCGTTGATTGGGTTTGGTTTGTGTATTTTTGGTGATTAGTAGAATGTTCATACCAAATAAGTTAAGGGTTGATTGATTGGCTTTGGTTTGGTTTGTGTATTTTTGTTTGAAGTGGAGATTGTCTGGAATTTTCAAGTATTCTTACAAGTATGTTGAGTTTAGTTTGATGATCTTCTACAATATATATCCTGTGTTAAAATTATTTATAGTTGATAAGCATTATTGTTTCTTTTTTTACCCTTATTTGTTTTATTTTCTCTATCAGTAGAGATCTACAAAAAGTAACTCCATTTGGTTCGGTTTATAAAGCTCACATGACCTCTGGTGAAGCACTTGCTAAAATTCTTGAAACTGATTCCAAACAATGTGAGATATTGTTCCTAATAAAGATAGTAATGACTCATACTAACATCCTCTTTCTTGATTATATCAATATGTTTGAGATTGATTACTTTAGTTAATTACCATTTTTTTTAACTTTTTTTAATCCAGTCTTTGACACTTTATTTTGACCAAGATTTGTTTTTCTAATAATCATTTATATATTCTTGAAATTCAAACAAAGAGTACATTGGTACATTATTTATGTCACTTTATTTGAGCTTCTGTAATTGTTAGTTTTCCATTTAAACTTTACCTTTGTTTATATATATGTTTGCATGTTATGTTATAAATTTGGTAGGACAGTGTGCAAAGAAAGGACAACATACGCTCATTTGTGTCTACATGAGCAAAGGAAGGCTAGCTTATCATTTGTACAGTAAGTGCTAACCTTCTCATAAATAGTAAACATTGTTTAGATAAATGCTTAATAACCCTCTTTGATATTTTCTATTTTACTATAAACATGTCACTTGGAAGAATTAATGTGTTAGCTTTTATATCATGTTGGTGTGGTTTTATTTTTGTAATTTTTCTCACCTA
>BJCN01189673.1:0-14991 GCA_018326445.1 Flaveria brownii
TATTTCGCAGAACTCTTTTCTCTCTCTATGCTTGTGCTTTTACATGTAATATCTTTTATGTTCTTGCATTAATCGCTAATTAATGTGCTAAATCCGCTGCAAACATAATCTGATTGATCAAACGAGAGGCTGAGATCCTATCAAGAGTGAAGGATTAAGGCTGAGGTAATAAGCTCATCGGACTGAGCATGAGAAACCTCAGCACTGATTAAAGAAATGATGGGAGTGGTTTGCTTCTTAGGAGAAGTAGGAGCTCTAGTTTTCACTTTCTCCTACATGGGTAAGTGTATGTGGGCATGCACATCCTGAGTAGTTTGTGTAGGGGTTCGTTTGGTTTTTCTTGAGCAGGTGTGGGTGATTAGTGGTTTGTGGGTGGTGCAGATATAGAAGGTGTGGGTTTAAGATTGTCTTGTGCTGCCAGGTTGTCATCTTAAGCAATGAGCTTTAACTTTTTTGGGACCAGGGCTGTTTCTACCCCTGAGAAGCCAACAGTTGACTTTTATTGTTTTGAAAATGTCGGGATTCATCTATCCTAATTTAAGTGTATTACATGTTCCCTTAACTGTGAGCCTAGTTCATAGTTAATAATGTGTTGAACATATCTACAGAACATATAATACTCTAAGGAGTCCAAGTTTGCAAGCAGATTTGTATAAACAAACTGAGAGTACCTGAACTTGACCCCTTAAGCCATCCCATGGACTATGTGAGATAAGTTCTCAGGAACTAAATCCTAATCTCCATGTTTATTGGAAGAGAATGGATGACCACATGGAGGAGGTAGTTACATTATAAGGAAACTTTACCATTTTTGAAAGTTCTTAGTGAGTAGTCTACTTCATATCCTATCTGCTAGAATAAGTTGTTTACAACAGACTTGGTGAAGGACAATTCGCCTTCTTTATCATACAGCTGCAAATGAGAGTTGATGGTGACTGGAGTGAACAAAAATTGTCTTCCCCTACACTGTGGCAGACAGTGCATTCTCACTGTGAAAGATGATCTCTTGCCTGGTCATCCAGAACTCTAAAAAATATTTATACATAGGAGGGTATATGGTAAGTACAATGAGATAATTGGTGTGAGCCAAGAAGCGGTAAACATCTGAGAAACCTGAATATTTCTCAGATGATAATAGAGAAACTTGGTTGTGTTGTCTGTGTAGTTGCATGGAAAATTCTAGTAGGTAACTTGGTTGTGTTGCCTGTGTAGTTGCATGGAAAAGTCTAGTAGGTTTTAGGGATCAGGGTTGGCCATTTTGAGTAGCTTAAAAGTGAAGAAAGCTAAGAACAAAGTCAGTTTGTGGGTGAATTTAGACTTTGAACTTTTACAGATGAAGATGAAAGAGAAAGAGGGGGAACCATTAAAGGTAATATTTATATGGTTGGATTTGAGACAAAACTAATGCAAAAGTATAAACTTTAAAATCTGGATGTCGGTCCCACCTTGGAAAAAAGGCCCAAAAAGAGGTTTCTTGAAAGTCTAAAATTTTACGAAGGTAATTTGTATTCACAAGTTTTGATAAAAACTTAAGAAGTCAATTTGACTTCGGAAGATATTCTTAGCTTGATAAAAATTTGCTTCAAACGAAAAATCCTTAAAAGTATTTTTAATTCTGAGATTTCGAAAGATATTAAAATTCAAAAGATTTATTCAAAGGATAAATAAAGCTTTCGAACTTAATTGATTTCGAAAGAAAATTGTCTTTCAGAACATATAATTACTTAGAATGATATTTAAGCTTTGGAATATATTAGAATTTTGAAATAAATTTATTAGTAATTAGTTATTAGTTTTTACGACATAATTTTCTTCCGAAGTCAAATAAATGTCTCCCGAAAGAAAATATATTTTAAATTTTCAAAATTTTAAGTAATATCATTTGAAGTTTTATTCTTGGTCATGTGAATAGTGCTTTTTGTATTGTAGATGCAATCCTTAGCAAAGTGTAAGTACTACGACACATGGTTCATTTAGTTTGCATACTTATGATACTATTTTTCTAAGTAGGAGGCTGAGCTTGATCTCTTTACACTTCCTTTTTTATCTTCACAGAAGATGTAGCAGGCTTATTAGGGTGAGACTTCCTTTTGGAACTGTATGGTTCAGGCTATGCAGTAGTGGTGCACAATTGAGCAGCCTTCTTCGCTTGATTAGGATGATCTGGTCATGAACTAGGACTCCTGGTACTAGAGTTCAAGTTTATGTATTCAGTCTTTACCACTTCAAACCTAGTAGAGATAAAACTTGCTTTTACTTGAAGTTAAAGCTGGTTTTGATATTTTGAGCTTTCTTTGATTTTCTTTTGACTGCACTGATCAAGTTCTTCCTAGCAGACTTGGCCATCCTTGGTTTTTCTTATCTATAGGAGAATAGTGATCCTTTTTACGATTATCTTCTTCACTTATTTCAAATCCATCCTTCACTATATTCTTTTCATATTTATCCTATTCTTGAATTGGATCTATGAGTGGCAGCTCATCTTGACAAGTTCTACACCTTAAAGGTCTTACAAATAATAATGTGTGTGGAGGAGCTATCTCACTTGATCTAATTCTTACCTAATCTGATAAAATATCTTTGCATGTAAGGATGATTATATAATGTTCTTGAAGGTTTCTTGTCCAAGAACATATTTTTATGTTTTACCTTTACTGATAGCTAGCTCAGCCTGACATTAAGTTAACTTTGTAATGAGATCTTTGATTTGAGTCCTGTAATTTATGTGGTCATGCTTAAGAGTTGAAATTGTTTTCTCTAAATCTACTATTTTAAGTTTGTAATCATATTCAACACTTTTGAAATCAACTTTTAAAATGTTCACGCACTCAAGATCAGATCTCACTTCCAAGCTATAGAACCTATACATATTTACTTTACTAATACATTCAGAAGTAGAAATACATTCTAATACCTTGTCTTATTCATGGTCAGCAATGAGCGCTTGGTTTAGAGAAATATCTTCTATTTGGAAGCTGAAGTCAAAGCGTACTTCTTCAATAACAATCGCAGCTTGTTGTTTCGGTTGGCTTGGCTACTTAGGTTAGTACACCCTCAGTGTAGTTTGGCCTGGATTGTACTTGGACACCTTTAGTTATTGGTGCCTTGCACTCCCTAGCAAAGTGTTTTATTTGGTTACAGTTGTAATACTTTACCTTTCTTTTATGCAACCCAAACTTTCCATTGGATAAATGATTGGGAAACTTTTTTCTGGTTCTCTTGTAGAACTTATTGGCTTTTTGAGTGAGAAGAGACTTTGCTGAACTATCTTCATATATTATATGTTATCTGGACGGATACAATTCAAGTATTTGGAATGGGCTTTCTTGGATGTAGCTCTCCCTTAGTGTCTCAGTTAAGGTGGTAAAAGAACCCTTTTATGAGTTTTCAGGGTAGCTGATAAGATAATGTTATGGTTCTCTGCTATCAATTTAAACCACATGAAAGGCTGAACTCTTTTGATTGCTGGAAGAGCTGCTTGATGGATTTGGTATGTTCATCTACATCTGGTAGCCATTAAGGATACCATACAACTCTATGAGAGTAAGGGTAAAGAGGTTTTGAGCTCTCTTAATAGCCACACAGTAGTGTGTCCATTGTCTGGGAAGAGAGACCATGAACCTTGCTCATAATGTCTCTATTCTCAAGTTTTACTCCAACATCCATGAGAATATGTACAGTCTTAACATATCTAAAGTATTATTGAGTCATAGTTTCACCTGACTTGAAATCAAAGTTCTTAAACTACTGATTCATGAGATCTTTCTTGTTTTCTTTGTCTTCCTCAGACACTTCATACATAAGCTTCAGTGCATCACAGAGCTGATTAGCAGTTTTGCAATTTTTAAAATCTCTATATATAGAGCTTGGAAGAGTAGTTTAGAGGATGGTCATAGCTTTTTGATTTAAATCAAGTTTCTTTCAATCTTTCTCAGAGTAGTCAGCCATTAAAAATAAATCATCCCATCTCCAGCAGTGGCTGAAGAGGTTCATAGGATTTGAGGTCCTTTAACAATAGATCTTCACATACTGTTGTCTTGAGACTTGATGAACCATTCCATACATGGCACCAAGTATCAAAGTAATCAGGAGCGAGATCTTATAATCAAGAGCCTGAAAAGCTCTGATACCAATTGTAGGACCGGTGAAGGGGGTCAATACAACAGTTTCACAGTGTTACCAGAGTTATAACACTTGGCAGATAAAATAGGGATTCGGTTTATGAGGAAACAAAGAACACAGGTAAAACAAAAAGAACAAGAACAAGAACACTCAAGTATGGTTTTCAAAAATATTGTATATTGCTCTCAAGTTATTACAAGTGTTACAAAGCTTACATAAAGAAACACAAGTACTTGAGATACTTTATACTATATCTTATAGTCGGTCATACTTTGAATGTCAGCTGGAAACACTAATCTAGACAACAAGATCAATGTAGAGTTAAAAGGTAGATTGCCTCGACTAGTTACTATGACATGTCAAGCTCAGATCCTTATCTATTGCAAAAATATAAAAGTAGATAGTTAGAAAGTTACAGACTCAACACCTTAATCTACAGTTGATAAAAGTATGTACTTTTCACCAACTTATGCAAGTTGGTGAGTACTCAAGTTGGCACCATAAAGATGTTTTAGCTTTTATCAAAAGCATGTAAGAGAAGACATGCTTTCTCTGTTTTCAGAAAAAAAATCAGTCTTGGCTTTGTAATACTTTGTCTTTAAATCTTCAGAACACTTTATCTTTGGCTTCGGAAAAATTGGTCTTTTGGTTTCAGAAGATTTGATACTTAGCATAATTCACTGAGTTATATTAAATTATTCCAAGTAACTTTCATATTCTTCACGTGTGCATGCTGAGAACTTTTTAATTAAATCAGTCTTAGTACTTACGTATGATATTTATATTAGTTCTTAAAATTTATAACAGAAAACTTAAACCATATCGGATGAAAATTAGGAATAGAAAAGAAAAAAAAAGTAATATATCTTTGGATGCTCTATGATATATTGATCAAAGGTCTAAGCACATCACTTACCTCTGTTTAAAAGGTCGGCATTCAAATTTTGTTAGATATATATACAAATGGTTGTTAATGTGAGGCTAAACCATTTGATATAGCCTTTGCTTACTAAAGGAAAGGTTCTGGATTCAAACCCATACATGATATAATTTGATGTAACGAAAAACTAGAAAAATTTACCGTTAAAAAATATATATATACAACATATATACAAATGGTTAATACGAATAAATTAAGAAAATAAAAACTATTCTAAAAGAATTATTGTTTAAAGGCTATTCTTCTCAATAGCTCCAGCGCCACGGGAGAGACCATGGTGCCAGACCGGACCGGACTGTCCGACTGGTTGGACCGGGAACCGGACACCAATCCGGTCCGGTTCGGTGCTTAAATCCGTTTTAACGTTGAACCAGTGGTCAGACCGGTTGAATCGGTCGAACCGGCGGTTGAACCGGGAACCGAACCGATTGAACCGGTAACTGGACCGGTTGAACCAGTTTTTTATATAATTTTTTATTTTTTTTTGTATTTTTTATATATATTTATAAAAAATAATTATAATTTTATCCAGTTCTAATATACAGTCTGACCGGTTAAACCGGTCCGACCAGCGAACCGTTAAGACGTCCGATTCAATGTCGGGTCCAGTTTTAAAAACATTGGGAGAGACCACTGTCCGGATGGTGACAAAGACCATGATTCAATCTTAAACGACCCGTTTTCACTTATCAGGTAACAAGAGGCGCTTGTTTCACTTGATGAATTGAAGGATTTGAAAGCCAATCAATAATATAATTATATCATATAATGAAAGAGGTTAAAGCCCAAAAGCAATCGAACATGATAACTTTGCACCACCACAGCTGCTATATCAGTATGAAACATTTGTTGCACATAATCACTATATCATTCTTACAAGTAAAACTAAAAATACACATGATCTACATTTCAACCTCACAACTCAAACTCATCTTCAAGCTTCAAAGCCTCCATAGCAGCTTCCTCCTCCTCATCATCAATCGCAAAGTATGGATTATCCGCCTTCGGCCTAAAATTGTACCCCGTAAATACATAGAAAGCAAGCGTAGCCGATTCAGCAGCCAACACACTCGTCCAAGCGTATCTGTAAGAAGTAATCGTCTCCAAAACATACACCGCGACCCTCGTGAAGTAAATGTAGCATATGACAACAACATAGTACTGCCTAAACAACGTTAACTTCATCAAATTCACAGCCGCCTTCCCATCCGTCATCGCAGCCTCTCTCAAGTTCTTGATCGACCAAATAATGGGGAACAAAACAGCACAACAACAGATGATATCAACCAGCAAGAACACTTGCCTCCACGTGTTCGAATCCTGCCCAAACGGCCCCGTTTCATCGATCACCACCTGCGCCACATTGGCGATCACTTGGAGCGGTATCACAATCATCAACACCTTCTTTTCCTTATCTTGCAAGTAGGGTTTCAAGAACGACCAACCAGTACCAATCAAAACAATCAAAGTAAACAATGTAATACCCTTCAAGAAACTAAAGATATAGAACAAAATATCCCACCCATGAGGACTCCCAGACCTTTTAATATAGCTCTTATCCTCCGTTTCACATAGCAAATTCAGGGCTTTCAAGATCAACACCGCCAACATAAAGAAATGAATCCGAAAAGCCGACGATCTCCGTTGGTAAAGCGTATATATCCACACTCCACAGAGCACTAGATAGATGAAAAAGAACAAGAAGTAGATCGTCGGCAGATTCGTCTTACCAGCGGACAAGTAATCACGGCGGTTGTTTTGTGGGTTCAGGTTGTACATAACGGAGATGACGTTGAGCGAGACTTGAACGTGGTCAGCGGCGCAATTGGCGAAGACGAGGGTGAACTGATTGGGGTCGGTGACGTGGAATTGGGCGTCGTAAGAGGGGGTAGTGGTGGTGGGTTTGAGGTGGTTGAAGGTGAAGACTGATTTGACGGCAGTGGAGTCTAAAGGGCATCGGATTTTGGTGGATTGGAGTTGTTCGACGACGTGGATCCATGAGTCACGGGTGCAGAGGAAGAAGCCGATCCGGGAGAGGTCGGGTTGAGGGGGGTGGAAGGAGATTTGGGAGAGGTTGAGGTGGAGGCGACCGAAGTGGGTGAACCCGAATTCGTCGATGGGGATGGTGGATCGGGTGTCGGATCGGATCTCGGTTAGTCGGATCTCGGCGGTGGTGAGGGTGAAGAGGAGGGTGATGACGACGGTGAATGACAGTTGACGGTGGTGAGGGGCCATTTGTGGTTGTGCACGTTGTGGTGGTGGCGGAAGAATGGGTGTTGGTGTGGGTGTGGGTGTGGTGGTGGTGGTGAAATAGATGGGGGATTGACTTTTGAAGTCGAGGGATGTGGTACAAGTTGAGGACCTTGGGAACGACGACGTTGGGTAACCGACGATTTTTTATGCGCGTCGTCTTTTGTAGGTGCATGACTTTTATCGGTACCCTCTCAACTTTCTGCATATCAGCATCATGTTCATTTCTCTAATTTTGAATCAAAAAGTTATATGTGAATCAGTTGGTTTTTAAATAATGACAACTATCACAGTTTTATATATATTTGGAGAAGGATCCGGTAAAAAACTTGTGCGATCTAAATACATACGGGTGGTGGAGGAGCCCATTTCACAACCGTCACAACCTTTATCCGGGCTTTAAATGGCATAGTTAATTCAATTTTTAAGTTTTACGGTGTATATAAATATATTTAGATTAGATTTGCAGGAGGACGGAGAGATACACAGCGATGTAACGCACCACGTTCAAGTAGGATGATGCAAGTGGAGAGCAACATCAGGGATTCTATGTAATAAGAGGTTTTCAGCGAAACTAAAGGGAAAACTATACAAAGTGGCGGTACGCCCAGCTATGCTATATGGAACAGACTGCTGGGTCATAAAGAAATCGCACGAGAAACAAATAGAGGTTGCAGAAATGCGAATGCTGAGGTGGATGTGTGGAAACACAAAAATGAATCGGATAAGAAACGAAGTGTTTCGACAGAAGTTAGAAATGGCTTCTATTACAGATAAAATACGAGAGGGAAGATTAATATGGTTTGGGCATGTCAAGAGAAGACCAATGGCAGCACCGGTTAGAGCAGTCGAGAACATCATCCTAGTGGGTAGGAAGAGTAGATGAAGACCTAAGTTGACTTGGGAAGAGATAATTAGGAGAGATATGGTACACTTGTACCTCTCTGAGCACATGATCGAGGATAGGAGTGAGTGAAGGCGTAGAATTAAAATTAAGGACTTTTAGTGGGTTCTGTAACCAGGAAGGGACTTTTGATTGCGTGTTGCAGGGCCTGATGTGTATGTAGTACGCTTCTGTCCTTTTTAGGAGAATCTTGTTGCTTCTATGATTTATGCTTGTTCACTTTTTATTTTCTTTTAATGATATTTTACTGTATGTTGTATGCTGTGTGCTGTATCATTTATCGTATCTTTGTTTATATGCTGATTTGCTAATGTTATGGTTTTTGCTATTGAGTCGGGGGTCTCTTTGAAAGCGGTCTCTCTACCTATCTGGGTAGAGGAAAGACTTGCTTACACCTATCCCTCCCAGACCCTACTCTTGAGCGGGATATACTGGGTTTGTTTGTTTGTTTATTTTTCTAACTTTATTTGATGCTAATTGTTTAATGAATTCTTCATAATCAATTTCTTTTAATTTTTTTTCAATATACAAAAAAAGCTAAACCGTTTAACTTTTCTTGTGATATCGTAGATCTTTCATATATATTTATATAAATTTATATTTGAATACGTTCTATTCAAGGAACAGTTGTGATGGTTAATAATTTTTATTTGGAAACACTAGTTAAGTATAAAATACATGAATCATATTACAGCTATTTAAACAAATCGAATTAAGCAATAAACTAATTAACTAAAGCAAACTCAAGCTATTAAGTAATCAAAATAAAGTAGATAAAAGCAATAAACTAATCAAATAAATTATCCAACATAGTATCACAGACATAGTGATTCAAAGAATCAAAGTCAAGTAATTTAGAAACAAATCAAATCCCAATCCGATTATCAAATACCCAATCGAATTGTTGGCTTATATTCTAGCACAAAGAGCAAACTAGAAACACTAACCTGATTAGAGTAGCTCGTCGGATTTATATTTGCAGTTCTTCTGCTCGTCGCTCAAATCAAATAAAGAAAAATCAAAGTTTTGGTACTCTGATTGCAATTGAAATTTTGAAATAGCAATACACGATCAAAATTCAAAGAAACTAAGAAACAATAGTCACAACACTGTTTTGAGGATTATAAGCTTAATCGGAAAGAAGAAAGAAAATCGTAATCGATCGCTTGAATTGAAAATTATAGAGTTAGTCGCAAGTGAGGATTTATCAATCCAAACAACACCGCTATTGATCTTGTAAATTGTAATCGCAATAGGCTGGAAAATTACCACTGTGACATCCGTCACCGAAATATCCGTCATTTAACGTGACTTCCGTTAACATTTCTGTGATCATTCATTCCTTATCTTTATAAACTATTTGTGTGTACATTATTCTTGGTTATTATCATGTTGCTTGTGTCCTCGTTGTTAGCGTTGCTATTATTTTAGAAATCTTTATAATCATCGTTATCGTTACTATTAAACCTATTATTATTTATTATTATTGTTATTAATAAGACCATTTTTAAGTTACTAAAACCATTATTTACATTTTATCATTAATATAACTAACCGATTTAAGGTCGTTTTTAACTGAAAACAAACTTGGGAACTCGGGGGTTAAGTGCATGGACCAAATGTGACATTTTACCAAACTAGGGCTGGGTATATATACCCCATTTCCAGCCCTAGCCTCCATTTCATCTTCTTCTTCTTCTTCATCTTCTTCATCTTCCACTTTTCTCCTCCTCCTTGCACCAAAACCGCCCCTTTCTTCGCGTTTTCACCGGCAAGGCCTATGGCTACAGCTGAGTCTACTCCATTCTTGCAGGTAGACGACCTTGGTCGTCTCTTTTCTTGCTTGTTTTTTGTTGTCCTTGAAGGGTTTCGGGTGCTCGGGGCCAACCCGAACACATGAGGTCGTGTGGGTGCGTGTGATGTCTTTCTGTGCGTCCTTCTTGTTTGTGTGTGTGTGAAATATATTTCTGGAAGTGTTGGTGGTGTAGATCTTGTGCACGCGGCAGCCGAAGGCTGCTTTGCATTTCTGCAGTCGCGATTCTGCTATTCTGGTGACTGGGTCTGCCGTGCGACTGGGTGTGTCGTGCAACTGAGTCGTGCGACTGTGTCTATCGTGCGACTGCGTTGCACGACTAGGTGTGTCGTGGACTGAGTCGTGCGACTATGTGTATGCGTGCGATTGAGTCCTACGGATGAATGAATGTGTGCGATTGAGTTAATGTGACCGAATGAATACGTGCGATTGAGTCCTGCGGATGAATGTGTGCGATTGAGCATGTGTCGCACGACTGAATGCCTAGTCACACGAATAGAGGTTCAGTCGTACGAATGAAGCTGATTTGTACGAATGAATGTTGATTTGTGCGTATGGATGTTGAGTCGTGCGATTAGGTGCTATGTGGTACGACTGAATGCTGAGTCGCACGAATGAAGGTTGATTCGTGCGGATGGAGTGTTGAGTCGTGCGTCTGGTCCTGTCGCGCGACTAGAGTTGTTGTGTGTGAGTTTCTTATTGTGTGTGGTGTGTGTATGTCGTGTGATGTTAAGGTGACATCGGCACGGTTACCGTTGCTAATAACAATATTTAAGTTAACACTATCAAACTTACTAATGTTATCACAAATTAAATCAACTTTAACATTTTACAATTATCAATAACCGATTTGTAACCAACGATATTTACCAAATAATTCTCTAATAACAATGACATTTTTACACAAATATCATCGGCAATGACAACGATTTCTAGTACTTGGATCTACATAAGATCTAATACGCATGTCTACTTGGGTGTGTTCCACGCGACCGAACCGATACAACCCGAATCGACTGAACGTTACTATTTTCATTAAACGTATCATTAATGCTTAACAATAACTGTTAATAGGTGTTTGACCTTTTATTGCATACAACATTTGGAACTTGATCATCCATACTTACCACCGAACAAGTGAGTTTCATAGTCCTTTTTATGCTTGTTCAATACTTCAATCATTTACAAACTTAGGGGAAAAGTATGTTCACCCATTTTTATGCTGTACAACTTACATTCTTGGAATCAACGTGTTACTGTTTTGTGAGTACTTATCTGATACATACATGAGTTCGTTGTGTGGTACTTTCTTTAAACCATTTAATTCCGGTGTTGGAACCGACGGATAGGTATTGGTAGTACTACTGGGTTGACACCCCCACCCTTGTTTGTTGGTATACTAGTTGGTACCAACAGTGGCCAGGAACGGGCCCTTAGGTGGATATATTCCGACAAGATTCTGTGTGTACGTTATTAAGTTTGGTTGTAAAGCTCATTGTCATGTGATTTTGCTTACTTATAACTGTATTCACGGTATTCCATAAAACAATTATGCAGCATCAATTTACTTACTGTTTAAACCTGCGAGCTCACCAATAATTTTGTTGACCATTTTGAGTATATCTTTTCAAGTGACAATGCTAATTGAAGATCTAGGTGTGCTGCCTTAGTGGAGGCCCTAGGATGCATTTTGAGACTAAACAATACTTGACAAACAATTTTTTTGAAACATTGTTTGTCTGAATACATACAATTATTCCTTTAGATACTTGTTCCCGGGTTGTGAGAATTACATTACAATGATACTATTTTTGGTTATGTGATTCATTTACAAGTTTATGCTTATGGCTGTGATACTCCTTTGTGTCCGGCGTCGTCATGACACGCTTTATCATCAAATACATATATTGCATCTCTATTGTTACAATGTGTTATGACGATCCCGTCTCGTTACATCCCTGTGTTTCCGCTCTCAGCGGGGATGTGACAACCATGACCCTTCATTTTTTTCTAAGAAAGTGAGAAAGAACCAACCTTAAATATTGCAATTCGTGTTCAAAACTAAGTAGGCTGTTGAATTTTGAGGCCCATTAAACGTATACATATAATTTCTTTTCTAAAAATTAGAGGTTATATATATATATGGAGGCTCAAAGCCTTAGTTTGGACCACAAATGCTTTTGGGCCGGCCCTGTATCACACCAAACCATATCGCACATTCATACCTCGCTGTACCAATTTCGCCTGAAGGGACTCACATCACACCAATTTTTTAATTGTTTTATTAAAATAAAAAACTACATTAAATAAATAAACTAGTTTAAAATTAAGAAAAATAACAATAATAGTAAAACAAATTATTATTAATCATCCGAAACCGTTGTATTCACATTCTCCGCAACGTGTTCCACGAGATCAAATCTTTGTCTAAAATGTGTTTACTTTTTTTTTTTCCCAACTAGCCGTTGGGAGCGGGGTAACGCTTCAAGCTTTGACCGTTAGGGTGGTGTTGTGGGGGCGTAGCACGACAAAGGGGTGTAGTTCGGAAAAGGGGGAATCACGGTGTGGGGGACCGACAATGGTGTTGTTGCGTGGCGCCGGCCCACGTCGTGTGCCCGCGGCGCGAGCGCCACCACCACCCTAAGAAAAGATCTGAGCTGTTAAAATTTTAGATTTATGGTTGTTAACTTGTTATTGATGAAACCTAATGAAACTACGATCAATGTAATTATCAAATAAAGTAAAGTCCTTTTAGGTATTTTATAATTTGTTAAAAGAAACCTCTAAGTTAAAATCCTTTAAATTTGAGATTTAAATGTTACATTTAATAAAAAAAACTTAAATAAACACACTAGAAGACTCAAAATCAAAAAGTCGAAGTTGATAGTTTAAGTGTTTAATAATATTATATTTTGTTAATCATATTCAGACAGTAGTTTTATTCTTTTATATGTAAAATATATTATTCTATTACTTGTTATTATGTGTTATAAAAAAATTTACAGGATTTCTTTATACAATTTTGTTGTGCCATTTACAAGGTTAATTTGTACAATTTATAAATACATTGTAGCTACCATGTGTTATATGAAAATCCCTATATGTTGCTTATTTGTTGTTTATTGGTGTTTATGTTTTCTGGATTAATGTTACCATTTTAAGTGTTGTGCATAGTTGTTATAGTTGGCATTATCGAGAGTTCAAACAATCTACGAATATTCTTTTTATTCCAGTAGCCTTATAAGATATTATAAAAACTAAGCTAATAAAATATACGCATTGTGTTATTATTATGAAAGTTTATGAAATATTCATATTTTTTATCATAAAAACAACACTTAAATTAATCAAATACTAACATTGAAAATAATGTTGCATAATGTCAAAATAGCACTTGAAAATTAAAAACAAGTGCATATGCTTCAATCGAATCTGTCTGACGATATCATATATACGCTTTTCAAAAGACTTATATGCTTTAAGTGTTTTCTTGACATGTCAAGTTAAGAAATCAACTAACGTGTATCACAACTTAAATAACACAAGGCTATAAATGAAAATTTGTAGACTTATTAACACATAAAAACAAAACACTTTTCTTTTTCAAAAGTGTAACGCTCCGAAATTTCCAAAGCAAGCCATTTAATAATAATGTGTTTTTTAAAGGTTAATTAAATAAATAAAAAGTAAGCTAGTGGGCTATGAACTAAATTAACCCTAATGGGCTATGTTTTGATAGGTTTAAAGGCCCTTAATCAGCCCTTAAACATGCATGATCAACCTCCATTCCATCATTTGCAACCCTAGCCCTAAGTTTCTAGAAAGAGAAAGTAGAGTAAGAAAGTGAAGAAAAAACCAAGGATTTGATGTGCTATTGTGGAAGAGATTGAAGAACTAGGTGTTGGAGCTTCAAACCACAAGAAAAGAGCAATAAATCAAGGTAAGAATCGTTATCCAAACATCCCTTTAGAACAGATCCGGATTTCTACGGTTTTAGGTTCAAAAAGTTTTAAAGAAATGCATAAAGGTCAAATTTTTACGTATGAAAACATGTAAAATGTTAGATATGGTTTCATGGATGGTAAACCAAGGATTTGAACGTAAAAAGTTAAGATTTTGAGTTAAAAACGGGCTGGTTCGTCATTTTTATGCATCCGGCGAAACTGTGAGCGCGACCAGCGAAATTGTACCTTCAACCAGCGAAATTGTTCCTTCAACCAGCGAAACTGTAGTTTCGCTTGAGCGAAACTGTTGTGTTCGAGAAAACCATTAAAACTTAGCGAATCTAGAAAATTCAAACGAAAGTTGCGCGCTCGTGGCAGCGAATCTGTCCAGCGAAACTGGCAGAAGTGCTGCCCAAGCGAAACTGCCAGCAAAACTGTCAGCGAAACTGTCAGCGAAATTGTGAAGAAAATGACGTTTTGTGTATTAACTCTTCCGTGCAGCTCGTGTATTCGGACTATAGCTTAAGTAACTTATAATTGAAGCTATTTTATTAAGTTCAGGTGAGTTCTAGACCCTTTCTTTACCCGTTTTAAATGTTTTGAGATGATATGCATACTAAAATACATACTTTTATGATTTTAATCAAGAAAATAAAATTTTCTAAAGTAAAATGTGCCATTTAAATAGTTTAAAATAAATTTCTGGGCAGCCCGGCCCTAGCCAGGGGCGTTGCCCCTTGGACCTCACTAGGGGATGCCGCCCCTAGAACCCCGCTATCAGGGGCTACCACCCCCGAACCCCCGCTGTCCCACGAAGGGTCAGTTATCTGGTTTATATTTCATGGTTGATGAATGTGAATGCTTAGATTAAGAGTTTGCTTCTTATTATGTGTTAAATGTATGTGAAAACTAAAGATATAAGTGAAACTTAAAGAACTATTATTGGGCCCATAACGTGTACCTTGATAAAGTAAAGGCTTGCAAGCAATTGATAAAGGAGGGTTGCATCTGTTGTGCC
>BJCN01189740.1:0-11856 GCA_018326445.1 Flaveria brownii
CTATATGGCTGTCCATAATGCATGTTTTATGTGTTCATAGCTTGCATATTCATATAATATGATCCTTTGATTACACAACGAGGCAACACCAGTTAAATTTAAATTCGTCAGAACAACGAGGCAATAAGGTTATTTTTATCATTCAGCAGAGTCGGCCAGATACTAAATCAAACAGCCAACTTTCAGTCAGATGCAGACTCAATCAGAATTTATTACTAGGTCAGCTTCTAACTCAGTCAGATACTACTCAGTCAGCAGTAATCAAACAGCCCCTAGTTTTAAATTGTTTACATCTTAAACTTTAATATTAAATAAAATATTTATCAGCCGTTCCGTGAGTGATTTCAATTTAACCGTTAAAAAAAATAAAGTATTTATTAGAGGTCATAGATTTACTCGCGAAACATAACGTGTGAACCATTAATGCTGACATTTGATTCCCCGCTGTTGCTTCTTCTTCGTCTACCTGTTGCTTCACCCTTCAGTCATTGTTCCTTCATCTTCACCACTATTGGTGCTTCCCCGCTTCCATTAGCCTCTTCCTCCTCGCCAACGCTACTTCATCATCGCCATCTCTGCTATTCGTTGCCGACTAGGGTTCTTTCACCAGCAGTTCGTCTGCTGCATCTTCACGGTACCATCTGTATTCTTTTACTTCATAACCTTTTACATCCTGATTGCACATGTTCTTAGAAGCTTTAGGCTGAAAAAAACCCCCCTCTAATTTGGTTCCATTCTTGCTGTACATAGTTGTAGAAAGTGGCTAGATGAAATGATTTGATCAACAAGACATGGTTTTTGGTCTGTAATCACATTTTACATTCTTATGTGAATTTCTGTTGTTGGTCATTGTTGTTTGTAAAAACAAAATCAAAGATTTATATTTCCATACCTTGATGCACTGATCACTTAGGCCTATCATATTATGTTTAGCATCTATTTGTGCAATCAGTCGATATGGTTTACATGTCTCATGAGACAAGAGTTTTGCACAGCTTTTTTTTCCGAACAACTCTTAATCTACTCGTATTAATCACCTACATCTGCATCTTGCACTATGTGAACCCTTGACCTCTTAGATAGAGGCTTGCAGTATTTTGCACAGTTAAGGTCTTCCAACTTCAGATACACAGAACAACAATGCCTACTTCTGTCAGTTGATTTTGAATGTAGTTCAACAGCAGCCTGAAAACAACTGTAGAGGATTCAGGTGGTTGAGGGAATGATAGGACCTGTATCTTCTTCTATATAAGTTTAAGACCAAAGTTGTCAAAAGCTAAAGGCACATTAAGGGGCAAAGGGGTCCTTGGCATGAGACTCATGAACGCAAGGCCAAACATATTAAAAATGTATTATGTATATAAAACTAAAAGACCATTATAGGATTTCAGATATCAAACGAATCATTTATTTATGATAGCTACATGCGTAGAAACATACAACATAAATACTATATTACATACAATTAGGCCTTATAGTTTCGTGTTTCAAAAACTTTGCATTTGTAGTTCTCGACAGTAGCATTTATAGTAACCTATAGATACTCTGATAGTATACATACTAACATGCATATGATGAGACACAAATTTCATACATGCTAAGTTAGCTTAATTGACCCACAACTCAACAAGTTATTGTTTGGTTTTGAATTAATTCCTTAGGAATTATGTATATGCTCTATTCCTACCCGACTTGACCCGACCCAATTGAGCGACGTGAAAAATTTTATGTTGTTTCGTTAGAAATCTAATTATGAAAAAATAGTGACCCCATAGGAAATAATTTCTGGTTCCGCCACTGATGCTAACATAGAAACATAGCATACTCCTATACTACTAACATACATGATTCATAAGTAATTAGATTTTTTGGAACAGCATTAGATAAGGTTAATATGATGTAATTCATGAATAGTCACATAATGTTAAATTAACTAAAGAAATACATACATATTGGCTAGACATTTAATTTATTTATGCGATTTGATTTATCTTACTAACTTTTGTGCATGACTTATCCTCCTAATAATAGTGGCTTGAATTTGCTATGTGTCACATTGCTAGGAGGATAACTAGACACAAAAGTTAGGGTAAAATGACATTTATCTTTCTGTTGTTCAAATCATCTTAATGGTTTTACATTCAGATTTCAGACAGTGCATCCTAATATTTAGACACCGTTTCCTGATTTCAGGTTCTTAAACGTGTAAAAAAACTAACAACTGCTGGCTTCGCCTCTAGTTCAGCTGGTTCGAAAATCCTTGAGGGTTAACTCAGTTAAATCAGTCAAGTGTGTCCATGGACTCATTACCACAATGGGATCAAGCTTACCCCAAAGTGAGTTCTTTTACAATAACCTTATCTCTGTTTACATGTCGCTGGGATATATATTTGTTGCCCGAAAGGTGTTTGATGTAATGCCTCATAAGAATGTCGTCTCTTACAACACGATGATTCGCACTTCCAGTCGCGATGAGAATGTAGGTGAAGCTTGGAATTTGTTTTCTGAGATGAGAAATTTTGGGTTCTCTCCGACTCAGTTCACTTATGCTAGTCTTTTCTCATTTAATTCGTTAAAGATTGATCAAGGACTTTATTTGCAAGCAGTAGCCATGAAGAGTGGGGTTCTATTTGCTGATTCTTTTGTAGGAACTGCTTCACTTGGTTTCTATGGTAGGCAAGGTTGTATTGATGAAGCATTCAAGGTGTTTGATGAAATGCCTTTCAAGAATTTAGTGACATGGAATGCAATGATATCTTTGTTTGGACATGAGGGATATGTAAATGAATGTATGGTGATGTTTATTGAGCTCATGAGGGCCCAACTATCATTATCCGAACCTTCGTTTGTGGGTGTTTTATCTGGATTTCAATCGGAGGACGACCTAGATTCAGGTGAACAACTACATGGACTGATTATTAAGTTTGGATTATTAAATAGAGTTTCAGTTGCCAATTCTCTTGTTAAAATGTATGGGAAGTGTGCGCGGACATGTTTAATGGAAAAAATGTTTATTCTGGTACCCAACCGCGACTTGGTGACATGGAATACAATGATCGGGGTGTTGGCCCACGGGGAAGAACCTATAAAAGCAATAGGATTCTTCTGCAAGATGTATTTAGATGGCTTTCTCCCAAACCAGACCACATTCTTGAATGCTATCACCTCATGTACAAGGTTAGCTAATCTGATATATGGAGAATTTATCCATGCGAAGATAATTAAGAACCGATTTGAAAATCATGTTTCTGTAGGTAGTTCATTGGTTAATTTTTATGCTAAAGGCAACAGGTTAGATAGCGCTCAGCTCTGTTTTGATGAAATTCTTGAGAAGAATTTAGTTTCTTGGAACACTTTACTTATTGGATATTCCAATAGAAGCTGTTCAAGTTCTGTTCTGCTACTGCGGGAAATGATACAGTCGGGTATTTCTCCAAATGAATATTCATACTCTAGTGTTATAAAGTCACTTTTTCCCTTGGAGTTACAGGAGGTTCATTCTTTGGTCATTAAAACGGGTTACCATCTGAACAAGTATGTAAGTAGTGCCCTCATGACCTCATACGCCAGAAACGGTTTAACAGCAGATGCATTAAGTCTTTTCGATGATAAGAAACTGCCTTATTCTGTTGTTCACTCAAATATTATTGCCGGGCTGTATAATAGAAATGGACTGTACCATAAAGCTCAGGAATTGTTCTGTGAAGTAGAAGATCCTGACATTGTATCATGGAACGTTTTAATTGCAGCTTGTTCCCGTAATGGAGACTACAAAGAAGCTTTTGATCTTTTCCACCATATGCAGATGGATCACATCCCACCTGATAGTTATACATATGTTAGCCTTCTTAGCATTTGCACCAACCTATGTAACCTTGTTTGTGGGAGTTTGCTTCATTGCCACATGATAAAGTCTGATTTCAACCGGTTTGACATAATGGCTTGCAATGTAATGATAGACATGTATGGGAAATGTGGGAGTCTTTGGAGTGCGGTTAAGTTGTTTGATGAAATGCTTGAGAGAAATGTCATATCATGGACGGCTCTGTTCTCAGCTCTTGGGTTACATGGATGCGGAAAAGAGGCACTAGAGCGATTTAAACAAATGGAGATGGATGGTATTGAACCCGACAAGGTAGCTTTTATAGCAATTCTTTCTGCGTGTCGACATGTTGGATTAGTGAAAGATGGGATGGAAATGTTTGTGAAAATGAAAGAAAAATATCGTATTGAACCGGAAATGGAACATTATCTTCTTGTTGTGGACTTAATGGCTAGATATGGAGATCTAAAGGAAGCAGAAAAGCTGATTTCGGGGATGCCTTTTGCGCCAAATGCCAGCGTATGGCGAAGTTTTCTTGATGGTTGTAATAGACAAAGGACCATAGAGCATCTCTCCCTACAAACTCAGGCATGTTGATCAGAGTAAGTTTACTGAATCTTTTACTTAACTATTTTTAGTTATCTGTTTCTGAAATTATATATCATTCTGATTGACACAACTTAGATCAACAAAATATGGTTCTTACGTCAATAGTGTATGAAATAGGAGTAGCAAAATGGGTCGGGTTGGATAACATGTCATAAGTGAGATTTGGGTCATAATAGGTGTGTTAATTTAAAAGAAGGTTATGTTGAATTGGCCCATTTGACTCGGTTATTCCTTTTCTTATACTTTTACCTTTTCTTTCTAAAAAATGACCAATTAAATTAATGTAATTATAAAAATATTATATATAGTTAACCTTGTGATAAAAACCATCGAGGAAAATTTAAAGTCCAGTGTTGCAAAAATCGGGATTAATTGCCGATTAATTGGCGATTAATCGAAAATCGGCTTCTCACCTTGTAATTTTTGTTAATTGGGCAATTAATCGCTAGGCGGTCAACGGAGGTCAAAATCAAACCTAGGCGGTTTCAATCGGCAAAAAATCTGTGATTCTGGCAAAATTCCAGTAGGGTTCCTGTGAGGTTCCGACGAGATTTCGACGACTTTCCGGTCGAACTTCAAAAATCCGGCCAAAAATTGGAAATTTTGGCCAAATATGTGTATTTATACAACTGAACTTTTTTTTAATTAAATTTACATATGAAAATGTGTGTATTTATATATAAAACTGAAAATTATATATAAAAATTCCAATCCGATTAATCCCAATTAATCGCTAATCGGTACCCCATTACCCGACTAGCGCCTAGCGATTTTTACAACACTGTTACAGTCACAACAACTAGAAAAATTATAAATTACAACACACTTATTCCAAGCATTTCTTAATATGTTTCAGGCGCTTAAACTATTTAATAGATAATTTTCTTGAGGTGAGGTAAAGTGAAAGAAGGTAGATGACGTCACGTCTTGATAAAATTAAGAGATTTTAACCAAGTCTTATGTTAGGTAAACAAACCTCGGGCTGGCAGATTCCTTCATAATCTTACTATTTTTCTTTGGTTATATTATTTATTATTAATATCATTCGTATTATTATTATTTCACAGTTTGACAATGACTATAGTAAAAAAAATAATAAGCCTTATTACCTACTATGGGCTAATGGAATGACAGACTCGACACTCACTCGTCTTTATAATAATGTACATAGCAATCATGGATGTAAAACACGTGTAGATATCTTTTTGGCATATTTTGAATATCTTAGTAATTTTTTGCGTGATTGAACTTAATATTGTTGACCTGCTATAAATAAACATTGTCTTTTTATAAAGTACATGTTTTCTTGCATCAAAGGGGGAAGCTCCTAGTTAATGGTTAAAGAATGAAGTGAAAATCAAAATAAGATGTATAGAATTCCATAGGCCATTGCTTTATCGAGCATGAGATGTATAGAATTCTATCTGATCAAAAAAATCTTGTAATCAGAATCAACTAGTGCTAACTGATCATAAGAGTTACCATGGGCCAATGCACTATCGAGCATGAAATGTATAGAATTCCATCTAGTTACAACTTCTTAACTTGTTTTCTATATTGTAATGAAAGGCGATGTATACATTTTGCAAACTTGCTTTCTAGAAGCACTTCCTTCAACAAATTTCACCTCGAACCTTCTGAATGGTCCCCTTTAATTACCTTCAATCCCTATTAAACAATAAGATTTAATACATGTGCACAACAATGAACGTGAGTAGAGTAAAATTTTCTCTCAAATTAAAACATTATTCAAAGTCAAGTGACTGTTTAAACAATCTACTAAAACATTATTATGTTTAGTATTGTCTAGTTTGATTGTAAAAACTTTCTCAATGCACAAATCTACTAAGAAAATTAAACTTTTACTCTCATAAAAGTTAACCACTATGTGGAGGTGGTATATATATAAAGCTCAACGTGTTTTGTTAGAAGCCAATTCTCATCGACGGAATGAGCTGTCAATGACATATATCCATGTATCGTGACAGAACTCCCTTGATCAATGGTCAAACATATTCTACTAGTTACTTTTTGTAACTTTTCTTTAAGACCTGTTTCTTCTCTCTATTATATATTTTTAAGACATTCGCCTTCATAGTGTTTCTTGTTATTGTGTTCATATCACGGTGTAAAGATTTATGCAAATCTCTTGTCCCCTCATGTTCAACATAACTAGAAGAATAGTTGTGTTTGATGATTAAACGTGCTAATTTTTCGTTGCACATCGCTTGGTTTAAAAGGACACGTGTTTTGGTTGGCCGGGCTCATCAAGATTAAAATACCCAAGGATATGTGATAGGCAGGCTCCTGAAGACCCGATAGTGCCCGACCCGTGTCCACCCCCAGATCCGACTCCTTTGGGAAACACATGTGTCAGCTTGATCCACTCAATTACCCCATGATTGCAAGCCATTCACCACGTTTTGCTACATACGTATTAAGAGTTATTTTAAATTAATTCCAAGTTATTTTAATTTCTTTCTTATTTTCGTTTATTTGGACTTTTTCTTAAGAAGTTCGTTTATTTGGACTTTTTCTTAAGAAGTTATTTACTTCCCTAATTGTAGCTACGTGGGTGGTTATATTTTCCTTTCTCTGTATGTAATGAGCAAATCATGAATGGAAAGGCAGTTTTTTTGATTTCGTAAAATTAATCTCTGTGTTTTAGAGATTGTAATTCCATTGCTATCCTAGTTTGTGGCAGAATTAGGAGGTGATCTTGGAGGCTGGTTCGGTACTGCGTGGTGTGCCTGTATCGTAGATATCGAATTGGAGTTGCCCAGCGAGTACTATTCGAGTGGTGAATCTGTATCTCGAAGGAATTCGTTGCGAGTTTTATTCTAGTTTCGGGTTCGATCGATCAAATTCTAAGCTGCTGAATATCATTTGGTATCAGAGCTATGGATACCCGAAGTTCTGCTGATTTGAAGAAAGCTCTTGAAACCCTTGAAGCTGACAAAAAGGCGATGGCTGAAAGGATGAAGATTATGGAAGAGCAGATCCTTGAACTCTCTGTTAACCGTCGAGATGAAGATGATAATGAAACCGGTGGGTCAGGGGTCCAACCCAAAGGGTCTGGACAGTGGCATTCCAATGATATTAAGGTTGAAATTCCTGAGTATGATGGAAGACTCGACCCTGACGAGTTTGTAGAATGGTTGAGAACAGTGGAATGTGCCTTTGATTACAAAGAAACATCTGAGGAGAACAAGGTGAAAATTGTGGCCATGAAATTGAGAAAGTATGCATCAACATGGTGGGCTAATACGTGCACTAAACGAGAGCGGTTGGGAAAGAAGAAGGTGAAAGAATGGTCAAAGATGAAACGATTGTTGAAAGAAAAGTTTATGCCCTCATACTACATTCAAGCAAGTTTTTCTCAATTGCACCATCTTAAACAGAATCTACGACCCGCGGAGGAGTACTCTCGGGATTTCGAGTACTTGCTTATGAAGTGTGATTTACCCGAGGATGACCCACAAACCCTAGTACGATATTTAGGGGGATTAGATACCCGTGTTGCTAACATTGTGGAGTTGTACCCTTACTCCACCCTTGATGAATTGACCCTGTTAGCCCATAAGGTAGATAATCAGCAACGAAGCAAGGGAAAGTTTGAAACTGGAAGAACCTTTACCAAAAACCCAACCCAACCCAGAGCAACACCAACCAACAAAACTCCCACCTTACCTGAAAATTCTGCAACGCCTACCCGAGTTCCGCGAAGATGTTTTCGATGCCAGGGATTGGGGCATATTGCTTCCGAGTGTCCAAACAAGAAGGTGATTACTTTAGCTGAGTACACGGGGGTAGATAATTCTTTCGCAGTTGACACAACAATGGATTCGGTTGAAGTTGCTGAATCTGTTGTTGAGGAAGTTGTTGGACCTGATGAAGGGGCATGTCTCGTTGTTCGACGAGCACTTAGCAACACACCTGATCAAAGTGAAAACTTACAACGAGAGGCCATTTTTCACACGCGTTGTACTATAAATCAAAAGGTTTGTACCGTGATTATTGACGGAGGCAGTTGTACTAATGTCGCCTCTCACACCTTGGTCTCCAAATTAAATCTGAACACCCAACCCCATCCATCTCCTTATGTGATTCAGTGGCTGAACCAAGGTAAAGGAATACATGTTTCTCATCGGATTCTTTTATCTTTAAGCATTGGCAGGTCGTACACGGACGAGATTTGGTGCGATGTCATTCCTATGGATGCTTGTCATGTACTTTTGGGTCGCCCTTGGTTATTTGATCGTCGGGTTATGCATGATGGCTACCAAAACACTTACTCCTTTAACCACAATGACCGTCGCATCGTACTCACCCCAATGTCACCATCCACCTCTTCCACTAAAACCACCCAGTCCTTAAGTACACTGTTGAAGGCTGAACAACAAGAATACTATTCTTTCAAGGACTTCCTGCTCATGGGCCTTGATGAAGAAGAATCCAACCCACCAACCGAACCACACCCTTATGTCCAACCTCTGTTACAGACTTACAATCAAGTATTTCCTGCTGAAATCCCTTCTGGTTTACCTCCACTACGCACCATTCAACATAAAATCGATTTCATTCCAGGATCCATACTACCCAACAAACCTGCATACCGCTCCAACCCCCAAGAAACAGAAGAAATGAGGAAACAAATTGATGGGTTGCTACAAAAGGGACTTATACGTGAGTCACTCAGCCCGTGTGCAGTTCCCACTATTCTAGTGCCCAAGAAGAATGGCGAGTGGCGAATGTGTATGGATAGTAGATCAATCAACAAGATCACTATCAAATACCGGTTCCCCATTCCCTGGTTGAATGATCTCTTGGATGAATTGCATGGTGCCACGGTATTTTCGAAAGTTGATTTGAGAAGTGGTTATCATCAGATTAGAATTTATGAAGGAGATGAGTGGAAGACAGCTTTTAAGACGAAGGAAGGGCTATATGAATGGTTAGTTATGCCTTTCGGTTTATCGAATGCACCGAGTACCTTCATGCGATTGATGAATCAGGTATTAAAACCTTTTCTGGGCAGATTTATTGTTGTATACTTCGATGACATATTGGTTTTCAGTCAAACCAAAATGGACCACCAATCACACCTCCAACAATTGTTTGAAGTACTAGCACGTGACAAGCTCTATGGAAACTTAGAAAAGTGTGATTTTTTTACTGCTCAAGTAACCTTTCTTGGATATGTAGTTTCTGCTCATGGTATTCAGGTTGATGAAAGGAAGGTTCAAGCAATTCGGGATTGGCCGGTTCCTCAAACTATTCAACAAGTTCGTAGCTTCCATGGTTTGGCCTCTTTTTACCGGCGCTTTGTAAAGAATTTTAGCACTCTTGTGGCACCCATGACTGAAATCACCAAGCTTAAGCAGTTTGTTTGGAACCCTCGAGCACAGGCCGCATTCGAAGAACTCAAGAAACAATTATCTTCTACTCCTGTGTTGGCACTACCGTGTTTTGATGAAGTTTTCGAGGTTGAATGTGATGCTTCCGGAGTGGGAATTGGGGCTGTTCTATCTCAGTTGGGACGCCCAATCGCCTACTTTAGCGAAAAACTTAATGATGCGAAACGGCGATATTCAACTTATGACAAAGAATTCTATGCAATCATCAGGGCCTTAGATCATTGGCAGCATTATCTGATATCTAAGGAGTTTATATTGCATTCCGATCATGAAGCACTTAAGTACATTCAGGGCCAGCACAAGTTACAACCTCGACATGCCAAATGGGTGGAATATTTACAGGCCTTTACTTTCACTATTAAGCACAAATCAGGGAAACTAAACAAGGGGGCTGATGCTTTATCTCGTAAGTACGCTTTAATGAGTTCCTTACAGCCGAAGATTATTGGTCTCGAACTCCTCAAGCATGGCTATTGTTCTGATCCTGATTTCGGGGAGCTATTTGCTAACTGTCAAAACCATGCTACTGGTAAATATCATTTGTCTAATGGTTTTCTTTTCTGCGGACAGCGGATATGTATTCCTCGACATAGTATTCGCATAATGTTAATCAAAGAAACCCATGAAGGTGGTTTAGCTGGCCACTTGGGCATAGACAAGACCCTTACCATGCTGCAGAATCATTTTTTTTGGCCTAAGATGGCTCGAGATGTGGAGCATTTTGTCCGTCGATGTTTACCATGCCACCGAGCTAAAGGTCACTCTTTTCCCCATGGATTATACTTGCCCTTGCCTGTACCTGTTGCACCATGGGAAGACATTAGTCTTGATTTTATCATCGGTTTGCCCCGCACTCATCGCCAAAAGGACTCCATTATGGTTGTGGTAGATCGATTCTCAAAAATGGCTCATTTCATCGCTTGTCATACTACATATGATGCTGTGCAAGTCGCTAACATCTATTTCAAGGAGATCGTTCGACTCCATGGAATTCCACGTTCAATGGTTAGCGATCGGGATGTCAAATTTCTTAGCCATTTCTGGATAACTTTATGGCGAAAAATGGGTACTAAGCTCAAATTCAGTACTTCTAGTCACCCACAAACTGATGGGCAGACGGAGGTTACCAATCGCACCCTCGGATCACTACTGCGAGCTCTCATCACTTCTAATTTGAAACAATGGGAAGAGTTGTTGCCACAAGCTGAATTTGCTTATAATAGGGCTCCTAACAAAACTACTGGTGTTAGTCCTTTTATGGTTGTTTATGGTTTAAATCCAAAGACCCCACTTGATTTAGCCGTCCTTGATACGTCTACTAAGTTTAACCAGGCGGCTAGTGATCGGGCTGCTGACATTAAGGCTTTGCATCAGCACGTACATGATAAAATCACAAAGTCCAATGAGCTTCTAAAATACCGTCGTGATAAGGGTCGCAAACGTATTCTGTTTCAACCGGGCGATCTCGTTTGGGTTCATTTTCGCAAGGATCGATTTCCAGCCAAACGCAGATCCAAGCTATGTCCACGGTCTGATGGTCCATTTAAGATTTTGGCAAAGGTCAATGACAACGCGTACAAAGTCAGACTACCTGGTACTCCTAAAGAAGCAAGCACGTTCAACGTTGCTGACCTTGAGCCATATTATGATCCTGATGAGCCTATTCCAAGTTTGAGGGCAAACTTTTTTGAAGTTGGAGAGGATGATAGGCAGGCTCCTGAAGACCCGATAGTGCCCGACCCGTGTCCACCCCCAGATCCGACTCCTTTGGGAAACACATGTGTCAGCTTGATCCACTCAATTACCCCATGATTGCAAGCCATTCACCACGTTTTGCTACATACGTATTAAGAGTTATTTTAAATTAATTCCAAGTTATTTTAATTTCTTTCTTATTTTCGTTTATTTGGACTTTTTCTTAAGAAGTTCGTTTATTTGGACTTTTTCTTAAGAAGTTATTTACTTCCCTAATTGTAGCTACGTGGGTGGTTATATTTTCCTTTCTCT
>BJCN01189746.1:0-12411 GCA_018326445.1 Flaveria brownii
GGTTGGGGTGTGACACCATAGAGACTATCTGCGTAATTAACTCTTGTTATAATTTAAACTTAGTTGTCACAACACTATATGTACTGTTAGCTCTTATATTGTAATAATCTATTTAATTTTATCATGCTCCTTTTTAATAATATTCTTGAATTAATTGATTTGTATGATCCTTCGTGAGTCTTTTTAAACAGAAAAACTTTCGTCTTATAACGGTAAAAAAAAGATAAATTAGACGAACATAATCAAAAAGATTTTTTGATTATAGAAGTACTAACACCCATATAGATGTTGCTTTTATGTTTCATTTTAGGATTAAACATTTGCCTACAACTTAAGCTATATTGCCCCTCCCTTCCCACCCCAACAAATCTATAAATCAAGTTGACATCCGATAACAAAACATGGTAAACATGTTTTTTTAAACATTCTTGATCCTTTGATGCTCTCATAATAATGTAAACTGAGTGTAAAAAATAGGCCCACTAGGGTTTGTCTATGATCATTTTTATATAACTAAATTCTCCTCTCCGTCATGACTATTTCACTTTTATGACTAGTTTGATTTAAACCACTAATGCTTATACCTTTTGAACTTATTTGGGTTGAGTTTATCTACTAAAACATTCTTCATAGTTAGCGGAGAACTTTTCAATAACTTTTCGTAAGTGCATTTTATAAGAGTTCAGAGTCCTTATCTAATACTAATCAATTTAACTTGTAATTATTTTTAACATAAAAAATGATACAAAGTTTAAAACTTATCTAACAACTCAACGATCTCATAAACAGGTAGAGAAATACTTGAAATTTCGTAATCTGTGACAACAGTTTTGATCCACCAAATAGTAGTTCGTTTGAAATGAAACCCAATCCAAAATATACCCGTTGGTGAAAAAGCCAATAATAACCAAATTTATCACACAATCCCCTCACCGACAATAGTACATTGATAGCCCTAGGGCCTTGTCAGCCCTCACGTCCATCTCACCCTTTATTAATGCTCTTCAAAAAAAATAGTAAAATATCATTTCTAGATAGCAGTAAAAAGTATTAAAAATATATATATACAACATGTTTAATTAAAAATAAAACAATAAATAAATTAAAGGTTTAAATATGTGTTATTTTAATCGGACAAATCTATTTGTTATCCAACCAAACTACATTATTAACTCTCTCTGGAAAAAAAATCACAACTAAAAAAATCTCGACTAAAGGGCTGTTTGATCCTGTGGTCTAGGTCAGCATCTCCTGATCGAGTAAGAGGTGTTTTCAAATCTGACCGGATAAGAGAAAATTTAGGCATGAGTCAACTCCTCCTGACCAGATCAGACGTGATACAGACTGTATCAAACATGCTAACCAACCAAAATATCTGACCAGATCATTCGATTAGACATTTTGAACATGTTAAACCTTAAATCAAACAGCCACTAATTTCTATCTATTTCTTTATGAGATTAAAAAATATATATATGTATCAAATGACCAATCATTTTCGGTAACTTTCTATCCCAGAGTGGAAATAGCTAAGTCCTAATTTATATACACCTCACAATGCATGTAGTACATTCATTGACACATTTACTTCTGGACAAAACAATATTTTCTTTTGACAGAAAATTAACATTTGAATTTAAGATTTTAAAGCTACACTTTACCCACACCCTCACTATCTCTTCATCTTCTCCAAGCTTCTTGTTCTTCTGCATATTTCATCACAACAATGGCTGCTCAGCTTCTTCTTCTTCTTCTCATTTTCTCCATGGTTGCTCACTCCAGTAAGCATTTCTTCATTTCTACTATTTTTTCGTTTTTAATTCCCAAAAAACTATAATATTTAAAGAACAAACAAGATGTCTTAATCTGTGATACTCACAAAAGATCAAACCCTAAAATGATTGGTTGCTTGTTTGACCAATCTGGATAACTAATGCTGTAGGAACTTGTACACGCTGCAGTGAAGTTGTACATTACTATTTATTTTTCGTTAAAGAAATACATGTTAACTGTTGAGGAAAAGACCATAGAAATTCCCTTTGCGGTACGTAATTTTTTTTTCTTCTGGTGCAATGTTGACTTGTGCTTGATGCTTTAAAAGTTGTACATTACTTGCTAGAATAGTAGAATGCCCCCAATGAAGGACATTCAGGCTGTATTGACTTGTACTTTGCTCTGTAAGAGTTGGATAAATATCCTATAAGGCTATAACAAGTATCAAATGTGCTATAAAGCCTTAAAGGTGTTTTGGTAGAAATATTGAGAGTTATATAGTGAAAAAATTTAAAGTGTACGTTTAGAGGGTGTGTAAGTTAGAAGTTAAAATCATAAAACTTAAGTGTTAATAACACATCAAGAACATACTAGCTTGTAGTTTGTGGTGTAAAAGTAGTACATTCTAAGACAATTAACCATGTGTACGTATGTATAGGTGGAACATGGTGTGTGTGCAAGAAAGGTGGAAATGATAAGGTTCTGCAGATGGCAATAGACTATGCGTGTGGAAATGGTGCAGATTGCACCCAAACGCACCAAGGTGGGAAATGCTACAACCCCAACACCGTCGTCGACCACTGCAACTACGCCGTCAACAGCTACTTTCAGGCCAAGGCTCAGGCTCCTGGCTCATGTGATTTCAATGGTGCAGCCATGGTCACCACCTCCGACCCCAGTTAGTATATTATTCTTGTATCCCAAACGCTACCTTATTTTCAAACACCTGCACGCGACACACATCTGTGTTTAGTTTATTTAAAAATTTTGCGTTATGATTTGAACAGGCTCTAATGGGTGCACATATCCTTCTTCTCCCAGGTATATCTCTATGATTCTTTCTTTCTGATAATAATTGAGTTTTTGTTAACCCATTAAAGATATTTTCGCTGTTTGTTTACAAAAAGATTTGACTCTGTGTTTACATGAAAGTTGATTCTGCAAAGTTCAAATGTATTGTTTCATGTAAAATAATTCTCTATCTTATTTACTTAAAATTGACAATGAAAAACAACCAATCCCTCGTTCCACATTCGTGTTTTGCAGTAACATGTTGTCTCTTGATTGTAAATGAGTCACTTCCACAAACTTAACAAAATTAGTGCTAATAATAATAACAAATTCTGTATATAAAATTAGACCCCAAAACCTCAATTTTAATTCTGTCCTTAAAATACGTGATTATATTTGTTTACTAATTTAAAAAAGTTTGCTAGAATCCACTAAAACCTCAAGCCGGACAAAACTTCTTTAATCCTTCACTTTTTGAGATCGAATATCTAGGTAATGGCTTTTATTATCATCTTTTGACTAGTTGTCCCAATCCCACCATCATGTTCATAATTTGTGCTTCTACAAGTTGTACCATCGTATCCAATGTCCATCTCATTTCTAACCATCAGTAACGTAAGTGGTTGACATGCATGTTACTTTAATCAGTTTGGCTTTGCTTCTACTCTACACTCTGTCAACGTAAATATGAAACACCAATACAACCTTTTTCAGGGTAACATCTACTACGTGAATAACGTTGGACGTATTACAAGCGTTAACTATAATATATAACATTTATTTCACGATATAAACCAAATGGCTCATCGTGGGTTCCGTTTACCCACGACGGGTAGTATATACTTGTCACTCGTTGGCAGGCATACTTCTACTTGTAGGAGCAATTTCACAGGTTTATCTAGCTAAATGGTTTCGTGTGTCTTTTTTTAGTATCTTTGTGTAGTCTTTTTCAAGCATTTTGTTAGTTGATTTTATTTAGGGCTCTCGAAAAATCTATTTATAATTTGTGTGTGCAGTGGTACGTCAGTGACAAATTCGCCCGGCAACACAAGAACACCTGGTTCCACCACGGTGACAGCAGGCGGCACGACCACTTCTCCCTATGGCAACAACCCGACCAACACCGGTGTGTTAGGGGGTGGCATTAACTCGGGTATGGGTCCAGGAGCCGGTATCAACACGGATGTTAGCCATGGGTTCATAACACACCAAGAAAGCACCACTGTTCGGTTCTTGGCCCTAATGGGTTCAACGCTTGTAATGCTTTTGTGGGGTTGATGAATATGTATGTACAAGTTGATAGCGCATGTATTAAGGGTACAAGTGGCTGATGCATGCATGTTGTTTAGAGGAATGTCTTTACTTTTCTTGATGTCTATGTTGGGAAATTATTGCGGATGTATCATCTCTTTTTTGTGGTTGTGACTTATGTGATATCTACCGCTTTTATCTGTTTTTTGTAATTCAACTTGGTTGGTATTTTATATATTATCTGGTTGAATAATTAAATTATTAAATAATTTGTAATGAAAATTTATTAATTATAAATAATATTTTAACATAAGATATGTTCAAAATTATTTATTAATAAGTATTGTAAGTAATAAAATAATGATATCATTTTTTTAAACTTTTAGTTTTTAACCTTTTTTATATATAAACAAAATTGCACATGTTTTTCTAACCTTATTTTTTTTAAACATTTTTTTTATTTTTCAAAAAACAAAATTACACGTACTGTTTTAAATCAAACCGTTTTAAAAAATATCATTTTTCAAAATTTTATTTTTATACTTCGAGTTTTATTTATTTTGGTTTATAAAAAAATATTTTTCAAACTTTTTAAAACAATTAATGGTTTAGAAAAAAAATAATTTTATAAAAATTTATTTCTTTAGAAATTGAATTTATAAAAAGACCCCTTCGTTAATTTATTAAAGAGTTAATGGATTTTAATAATCCCAACTTTCATTTATTGACCGTGATTAATCTAAACTCAAGAAATGTTTACACACACTCCTAACTTTGAACTTAGTTTCCTACAATGATCTCTTACTAACTGAGAGTTAACATTCGATTAGTTTTTTTTTATGAAATGAGATCAACTTTGAGCCATTTTTCAACTCCAGCACCGTGTAGTCTCAATTAGGTACGTTTTCTATTGTCTAACCACCATTATCACATGAAATGTACCTCCAACGAGTTTGGTGGTTCGAATTTACTCTCAGTTAGTAAAGGATCGTTGAAGGAAAATAAACTCAAAGTTGAGAGTATCTGTAAACATTTACTGAGTTGGGATTAATCCCGGTCAATAAATAAAAATTGGGATTATTAAAATCCAATAACTCTTTATTAAAAGACTAATTTTGATCTATATTATTAGTAGTTAATATAATAATTTAATAAAAAAGAGAAACGCAAAAATCAAAATTATGAAGTCTAAATTTTTCCAAATGTCAACTCAAAACTCTTTTTTTTATTATAATAGATAGATTAGAGTTAATTACATGGTTTTCCCACTTGTATTTCTTCATATGGGATTAATCCTATATTTTTTTAAATACATATTTTGGTCCAGAAAAACTCTCTTTTTGATTTTTTATCGTCGAACTCTTTACTAGTCAATCTCTTAGTAGTGGTAGGTTTATTGACGCATTAGGAGCTGGTGACAAAAAGGATTTGGCGGTGTTAGATAACGAATAAAATGGAAAGAAAGGTTTGAGAGTAGCAGAGATGGTTTTTACTGACACAACAATAGTAGAGATTTTGAATTTTAAAGTTTGGTTGAAATTTTTTATTTTTCTAATCTTGCATTTTAGCATACATGATAAGCATCATATAAAGTTTTAGGTTTGAACATTCTCACAAAGCTTGCAAGTTTAGTAATAAATAGGCTAAGAGTTTATTCTAGAGGACATGTTTGAGTCAATGCTTTGACAACTTTCATAGCATCTTCTACTATGGTTTTAGGCTTCTAGCGAACCTGACATGATAAATCTACTGTGATCATCATATTTAATTTCAGATGTCAGAGGATTTTTAGTTTAAAAAAAATCCTTGACGAGGTCAGCTTTCTACATGAGCTGCTACATATCGAACCTTCAAATTCTCAAGCATCTTAGCAGTCGAGAAAAAAATGATTACACATATACATTAACCCTTCAACATCATCATTAACGAACTTTGGAAGCTCCAACTTCATGAATTGGCTGTTATTTCTATATCTTTTTGTTTTGATTATAGAATCCAAGTAATCATCATAATGCGATTCTGTTCTTCAATGGGTGGGCTTTTAAGTTTATAAGAAATTCACATTTAATCCCTACACTGTTAAAGTTTATTATTTCATATAAAACGTCTTAATCTAAGTTTTAAAAATTACATGTTAACCCTTAAACTTTTAAAGTCCTAACTATAGTAGTAAATTGATTTATTAATATATAAAATCTTTAAATTTTTTTGTAAAACTTTAAAATTAATTAATTATTTTAACTTAATAATTAAAATTTCATAATTAATAAATGAATTCTATAAATTGAAAAAATTACTTTATAATTTATAAAATTATCATAAATTGAATAAATGTTATAATAATTGAATTTGAATACCGACATAGATAAAATGATTGATTAACGCAAGTTTTATTTATATAATTTACCTAATTGACCCAAACGAGTTTGGGTTTACAATATGAAATGGTCAAATGTTTCATAAATAGTTCAATTAAATAGATTCACATGATTTTCCCTAAAGTTATAAACTATAAAAGAGACTATGAATACTTACTTGATTAATTACAAGTGATGAAATAATAGTTTGTTTGTCTAGACACCAAAGATCGCTCACGAATTAACCTAATAAACGATGTCCTAAGTTAGAAAAATAAGCTACTTAAAATTCTTATGTTGATTTGAGAACTAGGGTTTCAAACAGGGATTTGGGGTCTTAGTTAGTAAATGATTTCAAATAATTTAATTATCTTTTGATGTATAACTTAATTAATTAAAATAAATTGGATAAGTAATAAGATTTAAAAAAATTTAATAATGATTAAAAAGTAAATAAAATATAATGATTAAATTTATTTGAATAATACAACTAAAATGAGTAACTATAATAGTTTAATAAGTAAGAATAAAAAAGTGTAATTTTGTGAAAAAAATTTAGTTAATTAATTATTTGAATGAATATATATGTAATGAATTTTGGTTTAAATATCTTGAAATAATCCATTTTTGTTGTAGAAATTTTGTGAGAATTAGGACTTATAAATAAATTATAATTAATTTTTACAATTTTATAACTTTTTTTAGAAAATGTAAATATTCTATTTATTAATTTTGTACTTTTTAGAAATTAATTATAATTAATTGTTTTATTGAAATTTAATAGCTTGATTTATTTATAAAAACTATATTCTAGAAGTTTATAAAACTAAGAAATTAAATTTATAAAAAAAGGGGGGGTCAGGATTCAAACAAGGGTCACTACTCACTCGTGTGAACCGTTAGGCGGGAGCCCATATTTAGTTTAAACATTCCGGATTAATTTTTAAATACAAAAATTAATCATTCTCCAAATTCCTTAGAACCCTGGATCAAAATCAATCGAATCGAGCATCAAAATGAATCCGATAATCAAGTTAAGTTTAAGATTTTGATTTAGTATATGATAACGAGTGTATAGGTATGTTCGATTACCTGTTTTGATAATGGATTGATGTTAATAAGAGAAAAGAATAGTCGACGGTTAACAATTTTGATTCCGAGGAGATTATGAAGATATGATTCGATTGAACTCGTGGTAAGCTTCCAGTGTTGGTGATGATCAAGAGCCCTCGATTATTTGCAGTATAGAATGCTCTGAAAATTATGAACACAACAGTTGCATGTTCGTGAAGAAAAAGATGATCAATTGCTGATTGTGTGTGTTTCGAGTGTAATTGCGATTAAAGAGAGTTTAAAGGTTTTCCCATCGATTATACAACATCAATTTGATCGGTCTCAGCTCGAACGAGTTCAAAGTTTGATTCGGGTGTTTTAAGTATGAATCGAGAGTAATTACGCAGTTTCAATTGAAATTATTCGTGGGTTTAAATTCTAAACGATCACGGTTACATTTCTGGTCAAAATATTTAGCCGTTTGGTCGAAATGTGAATGAAAACCAATTTGATTTTGAACATGGGATTTCGAATTGGAACGGGTGTTAGGTTCGAATCATGCTCACGAATGAATCATGCTCACGAATGCTATGGACGGTTCGATTCGGTTTAAATGAGAACATATTTTGGGTTCGAATCCAAATGTACAACAATGTCTTTCATCACATGTATTTACATTTAAAATGTTGCTAGGAGTTATTGTGATGTTTAGTGGCCTACATAATTAAGCTACTTTACGCTTGAAAATTGTCAGTTTTGTTGCATTTGGTATCACCTTTGTTTATATAGTGAGAATTATGATTCATTGGTTTGTTATTTGAAGCCCTAAACTAATTATCAAGAGTTTAGAAACATAAACTCAAACACCACCATTCGCATTGCATTATAATAAGGACAATGTTTTAAGAGTTTTTGTAACATGCACAAGTAGCAAGACTGCAAGACCATGTAGAAAGGTCCCAAGGCAGGACATTCCACCACTAAAATATCAATATCCAGAAAGCTAAAAGATTTAGCTCAAAATGTATAGATGTTGGTGCTGGAAAAGAGGAAAATATGTCATACACAGAATGTAGTCTATTGAATGTGAACTTAAAGACCAAATAAGCAAGGAATCTTCATACCCAATGTTGTAAACAACTCTAAAACAAGAAAATGCAGAGAAAGAACTTCACATCAAAGTAATTACTTGTAGAAAATGTAAACCGACTTATGGAGCTCCGATAAGTTGTAGTGATTCATTGACAAGCAATGAGACTTCACGACATCCTCAAGACCCCAATAATGACCTCCGTTCTCCTTGTTAAAGTGTAAAAGCAGCTGTCCCTTTTTACCGATCATTTTCTTCGCTTGAGTTATGAATTTCTCAACGATATCTTTAAATCCTTTAAAGTTTGAGATTCATTACGACATTGTTGCAGTTTTGTGATTCGTCCCCTGTTGTAGGAAAAAACCAGTTATATAAAGCTAAAAAACTAACAAAACTATAAGCATGTTTTACCTGGTTTTTTAGCTGTCGTGGTTACTATATTCTCTCCCGTATTAAGCTCGGTAGTAACTTCTTTGCTAAATTGGAAGTTATCTTCGTCAACAATCAACATCTTAGATCTAGAAGAGAAGAACTTGGTAAACTGTTTTTTCTGTAAGTAGTGTCTAACAGATTGATGTCTACAATAAACATGACATGATCAATTCTCATTGTTTAAACCATGACAAAGTTAAAAACAAGTAGAGAGGAATTGAAGGCTTACATAAGATCTCGTTTAGAAACAATCACATTCTCATTGTTTAAAACATCAAAGAACAAAAGGAATTTCAGAGAGTGCACCAGAAGACAAGTCACATCCTCCGTAAATAGCAATAGCAAGAAATTAATATAAGTGAGATAGATAGAGGGTTAATATGACACAAATAATGAACCAAGCAACTAGGATACTCACCATATAGTGATTTTACGCTCCTCTCATGACTCATATAGTGTGTGGACAGGACACTGTAGGAACCGTTCATATAAAAATTAAACCCAAACATTTTTTATTAATATATTTAATACAAATGAACATAAATAAACGATTACAAATTCGTTTTACAATTGTAAGTTAACAGAAATAGATGAACATAAATAAAGAAGCTGAGGATCGCGTTTAACACGGGGCTCTTAAAACAAATTCTGAGCCTCCCAGGAAAACTCATTTTGTTTCTCAGGGTACAACAGCCGAAGCAGGTTGTATTGCTCGGATTGATCTAGAACCCAAACTTGTTTGTAAAAGAGAAACCAGAGAGATTGAAGATGACTAGAGAACCTGTTTTGCTGCATGTTTTGAGTTATGTTGGTGTGCAATCATACTGAGACACCCTGAGTATTTATAGTGCAAAGTGCACCATCAAAGCGTCACATTGCGCCCACATGCCCACGCCGCGCGCGCGTGTATGTGCAAGTGCGAGTTAAGGGTGCTTCGCACCATTCATGAATCCACTTAGTGTGAAACATTAGGAAACAATATAGACAAAAGGTTATAAAATATAAACTATTTTATATTCTTTCTTTCCTCCAATATGAGACAACTTCCCACACTATTAATCCTAATGTCATTAAACACATTAATTTTCATTCAATACATTAATTTATTAACTAAATATTAATAACCATATGAATATTATCAATAAATTTCCAACAGACCGATTGGCTTGATTCATCGTCGTTAACCACGTTACCCATGAGAATCACAGATGGTCGGAGAGCCATTGGTATCCACAGATCACTGCAATTGTTTAATGGGGGAATTAAGTGCGATCAACGGTTAACTCAAACAAAAGTACAGAGTGATCGGATAATCAAACCTCATGTTGATGTTCCTCCTATTGATTTTCGCATGCAAGTCCGCAACCCTCCTTGTTATCACAAATTAAAACAAAAACATCTCTATGATTAAGTAATTTATCAGTATCACAAAAATCAATCATAATCTGGAGCATTAATGACAGACTTATCCAAAAACACTAAGTCCTAAAGCTTTCGTTCATCAAAATCGCAACGCATATGGCTTATAATGAATGAATACGAACAAAGTAAAGTTGAAGATTATGTAAACACTAAATCAAAACCACAAAACATATCAAAAAGTGAAAAGTAGGTAATGAGAGTAGGAGCATATTCTTTTCAATGAATTCGGAGCAGAGGTTTGTTAATGGCATCAACAAACATACAGAAGAGAATGAGAGATGATGATGATGTATAGAATGAATGCAATGTAATGTAATTAACAATCAACTCACATAGCAGATTTTTAAGCAAGTAGCTTGGGGAAGAAGAACATTTTGTCTGCAGCGAAGGTGGAGTGCAAGTCTGTCAATGGCGGATTTCTTGTGTATAGGCCATAGGGTGTATAGTAGGTGGGAGGATGCATGGAACGGAATGTGTCATCACACATTTCACACATTCGCACACTTGTTACAATTTAATAAAAACTAGTTATCATACCCGCGCGTTTCCGTAAGCGTCATGACAAAACTACACTTGGCCCGACTCGATTCCAACTAAAGATACGTCGAAACTTAAAGATACTCGAATTTATATCATCAAACGAAACATATTATATAAGACCCTACTTGTTTTCAAATAAAATCTATGCCGAAATATAAACCAACTAAAAACATATATAAAATTTAGCATGAAAGCGTTTTTTACATTTGACCCAGCTTGTGTGCGGATAGAATTTTTGTCCAAACGTAGATGAATTCAAAGTGCGCCATCAAAGCACCACATTGTGTCCACATGCCCGCACCGCGCGCGCGCGTGCGGGTGCGAGTTAGGGGTGCTTCGCACCCTTCGCGAATTCACTTAGTGTGAAACATTAGGAAACAATATAGACAAGAGGTTATAGAATATAAACCATTTTATATTCTTTCTTTCCTCAAATATGAGACAACTTCTCATATTATTAATTCTTAATGTCATTAAACACATTAATTTTCATTCAACACATTAATTTATTGACTAAATATTAATATTAACAATAAACTTCCAACAGACTCCACCAGAGACCGATTGGCTTGATTCATCATCGTTAACCATGTTACCCATGAGAATCCCAGATGGTTGGAGAGCCATTGGTATCCACAGATCACTGCAATTGTTTAATGGGGGAATTAAGTGCGATCAACGGTTAACTCAAACAAAAGTACAGAGTGATCGGATTAAATCAAACCTCATGTTGATGTTCCTCCTGTTGATTTTCGCATGCAAGTCCGCAACCCTCCTTGTTATCACAAATTAAAACAAAAACATCTCTATGATTAAGAAATTTATGAGTATCACAAAAATCAATTATAATTTGGAGCATTAATGACAGACTTATCCAAAAACACTAAGCCCTAAAGCTTTCGTTCATCAAAATCGCAACGCATATGGCTTCTAATGAATGAATATGAATAGAGTAAGGTTGAAGATTATGTAAACATTAAATCAAAATCAAAAAACATAACAAAAAGTGAAAAGTAGGTGGTGAGAGTATGAGCATATTCTTATCAATGGATTCGGAGCAGAGGTTTGTTAATGACATCAACAAACATACGAGTACGCGTACGAGTACGAGTACGAGTACGCGTACGCGTACGAGTACGAGTACGAGTACGAGTACGAGTAACGTCCAAGGAAGAAAGATAAAATGCTCCGCGGGGAAGTCGTTTCCATCTAGGATAGCGTATTCGTGCCGGTTAGACGTCGGCCATGAAATCCATCACTATACCGAGTAAATCATGGGCATTCAAAATAATGAAAAAAAAATAAAAAAAGTAACGTCCGGAATAAAAATACTCGTACGAGCACGAGCATGAGCACGAGCACGAGGACGAGGAAGAGCACGAGGACGAGCACGAGGACGAGGACGAGGACGAGGACGAGCACGAGGACGAGGACGAGGACGAGCACGAGGACGGGCATGAGGATGATGATGAGGACTGGGAC
>BJCN01189990.1:0-24291 GCA_018326445.1 Flaveria brownii
AATAAAACTTATGGAAAATAAAATGATATTTTAAAATATGATATGACTGAAATTACGTATAAGTAAGTACTATAAGTAATAAAACAGTAATATCAATATTTTATAACTTTATTTTTAATTTTTAAAAAAATAATATTTTGTTCTAAAACAAACCGTATAAAAATATCATTTTTTAAAATATTTTATTATCAACTCCTAAATTAAATTATTTTTGGTTTTTAAATAATTTACTTTTTAAAAATAGTAATTTTATAATATATCAAATTTTTAACAAAGTTTGATATTTTAGAAAAAAATATTACTTATAAAAATTATTTATTTTGAAATAACATTAATAACAAATATTTTTCTTAATTTATAAAAAAATATTTTAATCTAAAAAATATTAAATAATATTATTAGTAATTAAGGTAATTATTTAATAGGAGAGAGAGGCGGGAAAATTTTGATGATGAGAATTGTGGTGCTGACACATGTCATACCAAATTACTCTTTTATTATAATAGATAGATTCTACGTATTTGTATCGCTTCCATATGTATGCATATAATATAAATGTGAATAATTAACTTGTGTATGGACTGCAAACAGCCCTTTTATTAGTGATATATAGATACCAGACAATATTTTTTGCACTTTCACTCCTTTATTCCAATTTGCTTCATAACAAACAAATACAAATGGTGTTGGAACTTGGATCTCGAGGAATCGAGGTACTTACATATTTCAGATTTGAATATCGATTATTACTATTATTATAACTTTATTAAGAATATTTGATATAAAAATTTACCATGCATTGCACCAGAAGATGATACCCTTTGTCGTCGAGATCCACGTGTGCCGGAACAAGAAAGAGGTCATTTAAAGGGGTCATAAAGAACAAGGATTTTAATTTCTTATCCTTATTAGTTTTCAAACAATCAATATAATCTTATAATATTTTTTAAGTTACAAAAAGTTATAATATTTTGTAAACGGACAAAATCTGAGATGGGTACAGCCACGTATTAATTGAAAAGAAGTGGCACGCTTACCATGTTTATTTAAAAAATAATAAAATAAACGACAGTTACATGTACATAACTACTTAATTGAAATATATTTCTAAATAACTCGAGTTTACAACTAAAAGATTGTAAACTTCAATCAACACTATACGGTAAAAATATGTGCTTATAAATTCAAAACTGAAATAATTAGTTTAATCTGCTTGTTTAAGTTAATTTTTTTAATAGGTAGGATAATCAATCTTAAGTAACTTTCAAACCATAATTATTATTGTAATTGAAAATAATAATCAAAAAACCAAAAAGATTAAAAAAAAGTCGGAAATTGTGGTGGTGAGTACGCCTCGTGAGCCCGTGACCCATGTCAATTACCCCCTTAACATTTCTTACCCTCAACTTCACACATACTTACACTTCACCCCCTTTACTTTCTAATCACCACATATAAATAACTTCCATCATTAATCTTCCGCTCAATTCATCACACACATTCATTCAACTAGCAAAAATGCACCAATCCATTGATTGGTTTTCATGGCTTTCAAAAACACGTCTTGAACCTTCACTTATCTACGAGTACGCGATGGAGTTCTCTCGAAACGAGCTCGAAGAAGACGATATAGCTTACTTCAACCATGAGTTCCTACAAAGTATGGGGATCTCTATAGCCAAACACAGGTTAGAGATACTCAAGCTTGCAAGAAAACAAAAAGGGTCAAAGGGTTCGAACCCCATCTCAAAGCTCATGATCGCCATCAAGAAAACCAAGAGGACCTTGGCTCGATACATCCGGACGTGGGTGCACCGAGATGACTCGTCTTTGGTTGTGGTTCGTAAGAGTTATGGTTCAGGATGGAAAGGTAACATGTTAAGGAGAAATAAAAGATTGGTGGCCCTTAAACAAGCCACACCTACACTTTTGCTAACTAATGGATCTCATAAGTCCAATAGTGTTAAAGTGGACAGCATTTCGAGCCCGTCGGTTTATAGTGTTAAACATGATCAAGAAAAGAAAGATGGTGGCGATCGCGATGGTCATGTCGGTTTTGATGAAGAAAAGGGTGTTGTTGTTGTTGGTGGTGGTGGTTATTGGCCTGTTGGTGGTGTTAAAGAAGTTAAATGGGATACTATGTTTCAGAATATGAAACCTACTTGAGCTTATGTTAATCATCTTCTTCCTAATCACACTCTTATCTATTTTCTTGTCTTCAAGTATGATATAAGTAGAATTAATGGTGAGAGAGATGTTATTTTTCAAAGCTCTTCCACCAAAATGAACCTTGCTTCAAAGAAAGTGTAGCACTGGTGTTTACTTTTGCTAAGTAGTATGACTTGCCCTTTTGAGGATATTCTTGTAATGATAAAATAAATTAAGGTTACATTATGTAATAAAAATTGTAATTTTGATGAGTTAGCTAGTTCTACTCAAGATTCAAAATTTCAAACTCAAGCTTGATTTTTTTATATTAACCTCCACTATTGACAAAAGGGTCATGCATTATGTAATAAAAATTGTATCTTGATCAGAATCAAGGTGTTTAAATGTAACTATTAACTATAGCAATTAAAATTCAAGAAAATTTATATTAGCCCCTTGTGATGATAAAGGGTGGAACTAGGGATGGTCCACCTTGTCTACAATTAATTGAATGAAATGGTGCATACAGTCAAAGTGAACACATGCTTTTGAATGTTTGGTTCTAAATCCATTGGATGAAGGAAGGTGGTAGGCATACATACTTACTAGTCATGGGTCCTTTTACTATCAAACAATGGATGTTTTGGCAACCACCCATCAATTGCTAATTGGAATTTTTGTCTTCCAACACAAAGTTATTCTTTTTTTCAAAATCTGTATGCACAAATTACAATCTTTGATGCACAAGGTACACAACAACGAAGGTCCAAGAAATTCACAAACTGAAGACTATTGCAAATCTAAAATAAGGCTCATGCTACATGTCAGCAATAGCATATAAAGGTAGTTGTTTGATTATACATCATTAATACATATTAAACTGATGTTAGGTTAACCTGTGACTTTCAAGACGATCATGCGCAAACATAAACAATTTTGTTGATCAAGTCAAACACTAGTCTTCAATGGCCAGAACTTTGTGGCACACGAAACGAGTCACCAGCGTAGAACATTCGATAAACGAGCTTAATCCATAATCTCATATATCATGTTATCCGGTCTTTAGTCAGGTATAAGGGTGGTTTCAAACGCGGATCAAAAAAATTATTAAATCTTGATTTCTATGTCAAAGCCAAACAGCAGCGACGCTTCTTTTATTTCATTGAGCCCAACACTCGTAAATCTTATGGGCTTGTTCGATTTTTCTTACATTTATTTCATTGAGCCCATGGTCCTTTTTTCCATCTATGCTGAAAGCCCACAATGATTTTCTTTTATTTCTATTCTAGTAGTCTAGTACAGTATCAGTTTTTGATTAGCCCAATTACTTCAGTTTATATTTCCTCATTGAGGTAAAATAATTATTGGTGGGCAGTTCTTATTAGTGGTGGGTCAAGTAACGGTGTTAGTGGTAGTTATTTATTTTGTGTGTGTACAAGCTTATAAAATGGCAATGAATATTTTATAAATGTGTTTTTATGGACTCAAAAGAGATAAATAGTCAAAAGAGAATCTAGATGGGGCAAGTATAATTCAAAGCTTCATGTTACCTCTCATCTGATAATATATTTAAAAGAGAAAAAGTTAAAGACCCTATCTGAATAATACTAAAATCATTCACTAACTTCACAAAAGAAACAAAAAATCTTAAATACACAAGTTAATAACACAGTGGCAAATATAATAATTGTAGGAAGGTAATATCAGTTTGTGGCCACACAATTGACTTCTTATTTTTCATTCTCTCCATTCTCCACTTAAAATCCATGCCCACTCGAGTAGTAATTTGGCATATGGGGAAGCACGTCCCAAATAATTCAATTACTTTAATTCATTTCACATGTAACTAAACACCGTGTGATGCACATGTTCGAATTGTAACATGTACATAGAGGTGCTTTAATTCGTTATTATAAGTTTGATGTGAACACAGGTTTTTTAGGTACATATATGTAATTCATAAGTTTATGTATACGTATGCCCTTCAAATTCACCACACTCTTCTTCAACTCATTGTTTGTATCTCATTTTTCTATGCCATTTATTTATCAGATATGAATTTTCATATTATACGCAAATTACATGTTTACATATAAGTAAACCATTTGATTCCACCTTCGTCTTCTTCAAGAATTGGTTGGTTTCGTTGGTTTTGCTCCTATGAAAACCAGAACATCAAATCAAACTTCAACGTCAAGATTCGGTGTTAATTGGCTTGTCGGACTTCCATGAATAGTCCGCCTTCAATGTCTTCTTTACATGGGTGGCTCCACCGTATAAATAAATAAGTCATCGCTTAGGGCCTCCAATTTTTTTTTAATTACATAGTAGATCGTAATCTTTCGAATATTTGAACTTGGTTTTGCAATTTCATCTCTTGTTAATATATATAAGAAAGTGTTGGGATAAGGACGTTATCATTTGATAATCGTTTAAATATTTTTATGTTACACAAATTGTATCATAATAGCTTATTTTATAAGATCTTTGTTTGATTTTCAATCTCTTAAGGATAGGAAATAGTAAATATATTTAAAAAATATTTTCTTTCACTAAAACTCACTCTAACATTCATATATATTTTTTATTTCCCCAGCTTATACTTATAATGTTTTTTTTCATTTTTTCCATTTTAGTCCATTAGACTAACAATGACAATTTTTCTGTTATTTTGTAAATTTTTTTATGAGTGGATTAAAATACCTGATTAAAAATAAAAATTTAAAATACAGTTAAACATAAAGTAACATATATTAGTGGAATCCATACCCTACTATAGTTTTAGTAAACTCGTGTAATACACGGATTGAAATTAAATATGAAAACAATATAATTTATAAATGTATAAATTTCGTATGATTAAGTTACGTATTACTATAACAATGAAAAATAAAAAGTTACACAATTAAGTTGATAATATAAAAATTAAATTTAAAACAAAATGAATTATTACTATTAATTGAGTTTCTTAAAATAAAAAACTTGACTAAAATAATATATTAGTTTAGGCGGAATTTTTTTTTTGAGGAGTAACATGAGAGTGACACGTGACATCCTATTTACTCTTTTATTATATAGTATGGATATGATTGATTAGAAATTTTCTTCACAGACATTCAAAAAATATTGTACTAACCTATCTCTTCCGTTTTTCATTTCACACCCAAAAGTCAAAAACCTACGAGCACCACCACCACCACCACCAACTTAAACAACCAACAACAACCACCACTCGCAACCCATATCCAATACACCATCATCACCACAATCATATCGGCTAGCATTGCATCGTCAGCACCACCCAACGTTGTACCTACGCTACCGGCTATTATCAACAACATCGATCCTGGGCCTCAATACCGATATGTTCACCTAGTATTTATGTTGCGTGACCCTATACGTAGTTTGTAAATGTGGTATTGGAACCCTAGATGGTGAATTTGAACCCTCCGATAACGATTTTAGGATGTGAGGGAACCCTACTAGACTAAAGGATTGTTTGTGTTGAAATTTATAGTAAACTTAAAATATAAAAAGTGAAACGACTTAAATGAAGACAAAATACAAACATAAATAATTTTTTTTGTGTTAATTTTATTTGTGATTTAGATACTAAAAGGAAAACTTGAAGTAAACTTAAAAAGAACAATATAATTTACTCTAAGAAAATATTATGTTCATTCGTGTGATTCTTTTACCGTCCTACAACTAATTAAACCTCTAAGTCACAAAATTAAAACCGAATAAAACCAAAGATAATGATACAAACTAGAAAAGAATCAAGGCATCATTTTCTTAGGAAGGAATTGAAATACCAAAGGCGAGGTAATCGTATAAATTAAGTTCAAAAGTGTGCGACACGCGAACAAAGGATAGTAACATTTGATAGGTGTAAAGTTGTAGTCCACTAAAGTCTTCACCTTTTTATTAATTACTAGTTTTAGTAAACTCGTGTATTACACGGGTTGAATAAATAAAAATAGAATAAAAATTATTAATTATAAAACGTCGTACTAAGACATGATATGATTAAAATCACTTATGAGTAAAAACTATAACTAATAAAATAATAATAAGAATTTTTAATTTTTTTTTGTTTTTTCCAAAGATAAACTAAAAATTTTATTTTGAAATAACATTTAATTTTTTTTTATTTTTAAAATTTTTCTTACTATAACTCCTTATTTTTATTATTTTTGTTTTATAAAAAAGTTACTTTGAAAAACCAATTTTAAAATATTACATAACAATAGTTTTATTTTTTTAGAAAAAATCTTTTTATAAAAAACTATCTCTATAGAAATAACATTAATAAAAATTTATCTTTCTTAATTTATTAAAAAACTAATTATAATGTAAAAATAAATAGATAATATTATTAGTAATTAATGTGGTTATTTAATAGGAGAGAGAAGCGGAAAAAGTTTAACGAGAATGAATGTGGTGGTGACACTTGGCACACTCATTTACCCTTTTATTAGAGTAGTAAGATTCAATTCCTTTATCTTCTTGACAACAAGCTTGGGTAGTATAGATTTAAGGAGAAAAATAACAAGAACTAGATCGATTACAAAAATTATTTCCAAACCTATAATTCTCTATAACTAGATCTAAAATATGAGCACATTATAGAAAGCTATCCATGTAATATAATCTGAAATTAAAAAGAAACTAAACATACGCATTAAATAATGTTTATAATAAAAAGTTAAAAGAACCCATATATAAGTTAGGTTTAAACTTTAAAGCATCTAAGAGTTATACCCTTAAAATAAAAATAAAATATTAGTTAAAAAGGTGTGAACAATAGCTTCAGAAATAAAACAAACAATTTCGAAATTTATTGTATTTATTATTCATTTTACAAATTTCCAACACACGTATCACGTGTTAAATGGTGAAACCACTTATAACTCTTTATATTCTAAATATATGTGACCATGGCCATACAACACACCCTTGTTATCAACAATCAACACAATCACCATGAACACATCGATCAGCTTCTCCAATTCTTACTCCATCAACAAGCCAAACATCGACTTAGAGAAATGGGTCGAAAGCATGCGTAAATCGATAGTCGAACACGACGACGAAGAAATCAACAACATCCCCGTGTGTATCTTCACCGTCCCACAAGTACTTCTAGCCACAGATCCCAATTCCTACATCCCACAACAAGTGGCCTTAGGCCCCTTCCACCATTGGCGACCCGAGGTATACGACATGCAACGCTACAAGCTCGCGGCTGCAAGAAGAACACAAAAATACATGAACATAAGCTTCGAACGTATAGTCGAATTGATGAAGAAACACGACGAGGGTAGAATTCGCGCGTGTTACCATAAGTTTATTGATATGTCGAGTGACGCGCTTATCTGGATGATGGCTGTTGATATGGCTTTTTTACTCGAGTTTCTTGTGGTGTATACACATAAGAAAGTTACATCCTCGATGTCTCATTTGGTGGATGTTACGGGGAAGAAGCTATCGCATATGGCGATTCTTCGCGATATTGTGATGGTGGAGAATCAGATCCCGTTATTTTTAATCAAGACGATGTTGGAGAATCAGCATCGAGAGGATGAAAGTAAGTCTGCTGGAGAGATTTTGAAGACGATGTTGTTAGGGTTGTACCATGAGTTTTCTCCATTTCATGAACAAGAGTTGGCTGATGTTTCTATAAATGATTGTGATCATATTCTTGATTTTATGTACCACATGACGGTGCCAAACAATAACGAACACCATATCTACAACGCGATTCAGATCGAGCATGAAGGTATTGTTGGTTCAGATCCCGAAACACACACACGAAACACACACCAACACAAGTTATTTTCTGTTTAATTAATTCTTGTTCATTTCATAAAAATAATTTATAAAAATAAATTACAAGACTCTTAAATATAAAAGGGAAAAAAAATTCCCAAATGATTTTTTTACTAGCTTCTTTTCTTAAAATTTCTCGTTGACTAGCTTATTCTCAAATTGTTCCCACCTCAACACGGACGTCCCAACTGTAAAACAAATTCGCTCATAGTTCGAACCCATGATGAACTGTTCACATGAAGCTACGTCTCTAAATAAGGTTGTTACGAAGGTTCAGACGGACTTATGAAGATTCGTTCGGATGACCGTAAGTTTAAGTTTGTTCGGATGACCGTAAATTCATTCGATAAAAGTTTTTAAAATTCCATTGACCCAAAAAATACTAAAATCCGCTATAATTTCTTTTTAAAATGGGGGCCCCAAGTCTGGGGACGTCACAAATCACATTATAGAACCGACCCTGACAAATCCTATATACGATAAAAGTTTATTAAACCTAGGACCCCGTATTTCATGTAGAACGTAACCAATACACTACTAGCAACCCACTACTAACTTAAAGGTTAAAAACGATAACAATTTAAACATGTGTTTAACTAAACCTACTCATGATCCGTAATTTATTTGATCCGACTCTATCCGATCAAGATTATTTGAAGCAGGTATCATCGAGGACGTTGATGGTGATGAAAACAAGTCTTTTGCAAAGCCCAGCGATCTTCAAAGGTTCACGAATTTCATCTGGCGAATCATATCGAAATCAAACGCAGGTATGGTGAAGATCTTCAAGAAAATAATATTCGGGAAACCGGTGACCGTGGTAATGAAACTTCCATGGAAGATCATATCTAGTCTTCCAGTACTAAAACTCATGAAAGAACCCATGGAGCATATGCTTAAAAACTTTCGTGGTGAAGGAGGGGGGAAATCGAAAGACGATAACAGCGACACGAAGACTCCAACAATAGAAGAAATCACTATCCCATCGGTTATCGAAATGGCGAAAGCCGGGATTCTTTTCTCACCGGTGAACGGTGGGATATTGGACATAAGTTTCGACGTCGAAACATGTACGCTTTACCTTCCTGTGGTCGAACTTGATGTGAACACCGAGGTTTACTTGAGAAACCTTGTGGCTTACGAAGCATGTGTTGCAGCGGGACCGTTGGTGGTGGCTCGTTACACCGAGTTAATGAACGGGATAATCGACACCGAAGAAGACGCGAAGTATTTGCGTGAAAGGGGGATAGTTGTGAATCATTTGAAGAGTGATAAAGAGGTTGCGGATTTATGGAACGGGATGAGTAAATCTGTGAAGATGACGAAAGTGGTGAAGATGGATAAAGTGATTGAAGATGTGAACAAGAGGTATGGTAAAACATGGAGGGTGAAACTGTCGAAGTTTATGAAGACTTATGTGTTTGCATCTTGGAAGCTTTTAACGTTGTTGGCTGCTTTGTTTTTGTTGTTCTTGACGACGGTACAAGCGATCTGCTCGGTGTATAGCTGCGCTCGGGTGTTCCATCAGCTCCCGGAAATTTCGGGATCCGAAGGGGCCGCGAAGTGACGCGCCGGTGAGTGTATTGTGTGTACTACAGGGCGTGTAGCATAATGATACTAATGTTAAAATGGTGCGGTAAGGGTTCAAGTCGAGATATTAAATGATTTAGATCAGAAGTTGCAAGTGTTGTGTTTGTGCTTGTGTGTGTTTAGAAAGTATACAACTTTATTAGGGTTTAACTTAACATAACTAAGTGGTGTGACCGTGTGATCCAATTATGTGTGCAAATATTTCTGTGTGTTTATAAAGGCAGCTTTTGTTTAATGCCATTATATAAATAATTGAAGGTATCATATCCGACAGTTGTGGGTGTCAAGAAAATGACTAACACTAATTAGTAAGATATATAGATACGAAAGCTCTAGCTAATATAGTAAGTAGTATCATTGTCATTGAACTTAATGTCTAAAGAATAATACATGTGTTAGACGTGTGTATTAGATTATATTATTATTAGGGTCTAGTAATGATTATTATTATGGTTGAGCTCATGAGCATGTTTAGGACCTTTAGGTTATTAGAGTTTCATTGTAAACTCTATATAATGTAACATAATTTATGAATAATAATCAATTAAGTCTTTTACTATTTGACATGGTAGCAGAGCCTTAAGGTTCTAGTTGCTATCTTCTTTGCTACACCACCATAAAAATACAAACCCTAGTCGTCACCACCACGTTCAAACCCTAGATAGGGCAGTGTGCCGCTGCCGCCGCCCTGCCCATTATATTTGCTTTTATTTCTTTTATCTTTTCCGTTCTAAATAATGATCTGTCTCGGTTTTAAATTCAAGTCACTTATCTTAAATCTTTCTTCTTCACAAAAACCATATGCCCATATCCCATCTTTTTTTTTCTCCTTCGTTTGTTCTTGATGGACCACAGTCCGTAGCCACCAAAGAACGCCGCCTGGCCACGGTCATCAGCCTTCGGTATGACACACCACCGCACGACCACGGTCGTCGGGTCTCATCTTGTTTCTTTTTTTTTACCTTTTCGATTGGGATGTCGATCATGTGATCATGTTGCCGCTGCCGCGCCGCCTGTTGGACTACGATCCTCCGCCGCACCACCTCTGCCGAGCCGCCTGTAGGACAACGGTCCGCCGCGACACCGCCTTATGCCGCCGTCGCACTGCCGCATTGGAAGCCTGTCGCAAGACTACATTATTATTTAATATTGCGCATTGCATTTAAGGTTTTGGATTGAAGATTGAAAGACTATGGAATTTTGGCTGAAGTTGTGACCGAGATCGAGACTATCTTTTATTGTTTTTTATGTTTACTTTTTATTGTTTCCAGTCTGAGAGTTTGATTCTCTACCGCTCTGACTGCGGGGGAGTATTAGACTATATTATTATTAGGATTTAGTAATGATTATTATTAGGGTTGAACCCACGTGCCCGTTTAGGTTTTTAAGATTTCATTGTAAACTATATATAATGTAACCTAACCTATCAATAATAATCAATCAAGTCTTTTACTATCTGACAGTGTGAACGCTCATGAGAAGATCATAAAAACAGCATTTTCTTTTAGGTGCTTAATGGAAAATTGTCAAGACCTTTTCCTCAGGAAGAAAAATTCAGCCAGAAATTTGTTTTAGCGACATATATATTTTCAACAAAAAAATGTTTGTTGAAAAGTTCGCAAATTTCTAGTAGCGGCTATGGACAATACTTTGTTTTCTAACACAACGTAAGTTTATGCGGTATGCCCGTGTGAGTAAATGAGGTGTGAAAATAGAGTGACAGCCACGTCTCTTCACACAAAATTTTCACATTAGTGGTATACTTATGTAAGTGAAAGAGGTGTGAAATGAATTAATTTTTTAAAGCAAAACTTTTTTATTAAATATATGTTTTAATACAATACTAAATTAAAACAATAACAAATACTAATAAAAAACATGCATCAATTTAAGTATTAACTAACTTTAAACAGTAAAGTATCATATTTTAATTAGGGTTGAATTCTACAATTTCGCACTGTAAGGTTTAATAAAAATAATTATTTTCTTTTAAAAAATTAAAAATCAATTTATCTTTAAAAGTTTTATAAATTGTTTCAATTTCAGTATGAAAGTTTCATATAGTTGTTTTAACTTAAATCCAAAATATAAAACTTTCAGATTGAAATTGAAGTAAATGATAAAAAATGTTTTTAAACTTTTATAAGAAAATAATTAATTTTATCAAACACCAGATTATAAAATTGAGCTTAACTCATTTAATTAAATAAAAAATACATCAATTTAATATGAACTATTGCAGCCCGATTCATAAAACTTCATATTCTCTACAATCAGACATAATTCAATAAATATTGAATTTTCTGTTTAACGGGCACCATTGCCCATAGGACTATTTTTATGATGGGCTAGCTAAATTACTAAAATATAAATTATAACTTTGTTGGGCCGGGGCACAACCCACAGTTTAATTGATAGTTGGTACTTGGTAGTTGTAATTTGTAAAGTCGAACAAGTTTTAGTGTGTCAATAGATTTTTTTTTATTAAAGAGCCTACAGCATTTTATTTTATTACTTAATGGCTAATTGAATCACTGACGAGCAATTATCCCACCCGATCATCTGTCCACCCGATCATCTGTCCACCCAATCAATCCATTATTTAAATACGAAACTTGAAATCACACTCAATAGGACATTCACATTAAAAAAAAACTCTCTGAGCCACCTAAAACTTCTATTTATTTTTGTCACAGATGGACTTTAAACTCAATACCTACACTTATTTTTATAAGATTTTGAGTTAATCCACTTTAATCATTTGAACTAATAAATATTGTTACTACAACATGTTTTCAAAAAGGAAGCATATCTTTGACATTTTCGTGAAATAGCAACTCAAAGACAGGGGGAGTCCCAGGAGAATATTTAAAAGTGGACAATCCTAAAATTACCTCGAAAATTACTAAACAAATTCCAACACCAATTTGATGTTTTTCAAGTTTCCAATGCATGTGTCTCATTGAAGTTCGCAAATTAATTGGCTTTATACAACAACTACAAGCATACCCAAAAACAAATGTATATGCCGATTATGGGTTTTGCATGCTTATTGCATCGGTTTAGTATACAAGTTTCATATTCTTAGATCAAATGATGTAGGAGGAGACACTTATAACTTACCAAAGTGGAGGTCATGACTTGGAGTCTCACTAGGTGCAATATGTTCCAAGTGGGGCAAGGGTTTTACCACAATGGGTCTTTGGGTGGTGGGTTTCCCTTGGAATGGTGGGCGAGCAGGGTCACTAGCGCTGTCTATGTTCGCGGGCGTGGGTGGCCTTTCGCGAATGGGTTTACCTGGGTAACCGGGTTTAAAAATTATTCGTCGGCCGTTAAAAAAAAGATAAAAAATAAACATGTTATAATGACACATTCAAAGCTTAAAAACACGTTATAATGTGTGAGAAAATTAAATATATATTATATATAATCTGTGAGTTTGGTCCGTGAAATTCAAACTTGAATTTCTGTGTAAACGAGTCGAACTACACAGGAGTTTTCTGACATCGCCATACTAAGAACTCGTTCGAGCCAGTTTTAAAAAGCTCAAGCTTAGAGGTGATGTGATAAACTAACTTGAGATCAACCATTACATATCGAGCTTTACTAATTACTACACTCAGTAAACTTAAACCAGCTTATTATCTATAAAACTTTTATTTAATATTATATATATACATAATAATAGTAATTAGACTATGTGTTTGGTGGTGCCATTGTGTGGTGTGCGCTACCACCTCAACCGGGCCATGTCCCAACACCGTTACACCCATAATCAATTTGGGGCGTCGGACTGTCCTCTTGGGGCTGGTCACGGCGTTGGTGAGGATTGGGAGGAAGAAATTGGTTCCAAGTGATTTTTCACCCAAAATTTTAAATATAAAATTTACATTAAATAAAATTTTAATGTATAATCATAGATCGATCTATTAATGAGTAATTAGCAAATTGCATTACACAAATTATCAAATTCTTTTTCTTGACCACGTTTTGTCAATTTGCTAATTACTAAGTAACTAGTATTAAGGCCCCCGCGTTGCAGCGGGGGCGTAAAACCACATCAAGCAACATCAATGACACGCCACCATCAGTGAACACCAATACTTACAAAGCTCGTATTAAAAAATAAATAAATAAATCTGAACAAAAAATAGACGTAAAAACGTTAAAACATGAAGGTAAAAATAAAAGATCTAGAATAATAGGTAAGTTGATCTAAGACCAGCACGTGCGACGAGACAGTTAAATGGGGAAAAATAATCGTAAAAATATTAACATGCAAGTTGCTGCGTGTTAACTCGTAAAACTTTGACTGAAAAACGAAAAATGTTTAAAGTTTGAAATGTATAGGAGACCAAAGTTGGAAAAAAATGTTTGGGTTAAACTGTAAAAATATATAGAAGTATTAGGTTAAAATAAAAAAAACTAAATATTTAAGAAATATGGGTATAACCCACTATGCATATAGTAAAACCCATAATACATAACCAAGTTGATAATTAGTATTATATAAACGACGTTAAAAAAGAGAATTTGATAATTTATATAATGCAATGTTTATTAATTTGATTTATCAGTAACTAATACAAGTCAATGTATTAATATATGTGAAAAATGGAAAAGGGCATGGGTTGAAACAATGTTAAAAAGTATGATAAAAGGTATACTTTGTTTGTCTTGTTTACTTTTGGCATTTTTTTGTTTGTTTGTACTAGCAATCTTTTCCCCCAATTTCGTTTGGGTTTTTGGGGTTAACCCTGCCAAGTGCCAACAATTGACTGCCTCTTAGTCCAAAGCCTGCTAATTGGCTTGGAAAAATTCACTTCATTTGATATCTTTTTGTTTATTTAAATTAATAAAATTTCATACATTAACACTAAAAATTTCATATGATTGTCTATAATCTCTTCAAATTTATATAGTTAATGAATAATATATGCATAGTAACTATTAAGATGTTTATTTCCTGTTCAAACATTCTCTCATCTATTTAGGTCTAGTCTTTGAAAGTTGCTTAATTCAAAAACTTTTATTTTATTAGACTCTGTTTATACGGATAAAGTTATTTTGTTTGCTAAAAGGATAATCACACTCTGTTATCTATGAAAAAAAGTAAAATAATACATGATAATATAATTTTGTTTTCTTCTGAGAGGATTATGAGTGTGGTCACGATTGAAAAACGAGTATGTGGACCCTTTACATTACATCTTTTTTCAACCACCGTTATTTAATAATTCAAGTGAATTTTATTTTAACGAGTAATGTTGCCAAAGCATTGCTACATGATATCACCTAGCGTTGCATTTGCGAACTTTGTTACCTGGATTGCAATATGGACATTAGCGTGATTAAGTACGTAAAAAAGACAACATATTAAGCAATATTATGTATCATACGTTGCGGCTTAATAACTTTAAAAACAAAATTAAAACGTAAACCTGCGTGTTATGACGGGGTCATATGATGTCGTTAACATGGTTAATGATACGTCGCGGCGTGTATGCAAACTTCGTTACACGTGTAAGGGGAGAAGTCTAACCAAGTACACCTCTCTAACCTTAGTGTTGTTCTCTAGAAACAAAATATTTAATAACAATTAACTTTGCAAAAAAAATTTATGGACCAATGAAACTTTGACACATGTTAAGACTGACGGAAATCTCACCGACCTAGCTAAATGACCAGTATACAATTCACTATTAGTAAGAAGAAATAATACATAGACATTGATCTAAGATGATGTGAAATGATATATAATGTTAATTAAGGTGGTGTGACACTATAAATAAGGAAATGATATGATCTTTTAATACGATATGAATGAAGAGAGCTAATGATAACAATAGTTAAGTAAATAAATAATGTTTGTAATGATAACAATACTTATAGAAGTATACATATTAGATTTAGTTATTTAAAAAACCTTAATGCTACAAAAACTGTTATACGAGTTTAGGACCGTCCGTTTGTTATATTTGAGAAATTTCAAATGAAAGAATTACAGGTAAATGAGGTAAACGCGAGTGAAGTCCATATTCGCACTCATTTTTCTACACCTTCAGTAAAATGAGTAGTGACATGAAAAAGAAGGGTTTTAGAAAACCAGTACAAAAGATCATAAATATCAAATCAAACAATTTTAAACAGTGTTTAAGAAGAAAATATGTAGACATTAATTTTACAACACGTCCCCTGGGCCATACGTACGTACCAGCTGCAGCAAGTGTGAGTGTGACACCTTCTGAACCTCGGAAATCAAACAACCACTTCCTCATCATTAACCACCGGTTAAAACCAGTAATCTCGCATGGTCCATTATTATAATCTACTTCACCTACCCAACCTCTTACCTTACTTGCCAATTAATTGCATGTAGCAACTCTTACCATATCTTTTTAAAACAAAATATTTAGATTTTATAATTATAATTGGTTCTATATTTGTGATTTTGTAACAAAATGAATGTGATGTAAGACGAGATGGCCAATGGTTAACTGTTGAAAGAAAAAGAGGTCACAAGCCTTGAGGATAAGCTACTAAGAAGAAGAAAACAGAGAAAGTTAACTTTGTCAGCTCTCCAATGGTTAACTATTGAAAGAAAAAGATGAAAACGGAGAATGATAGCAGAGAAGAGTTGTATGTCGTGGCTAAAAAGTTGTACATGCTTACAGTGTTTTGTACATTCTGCATTAGTGCTTTGCTATTTGCCTAGCTTTTAAAGTATAGTATAGTATAGTGACATTGTTTTTTAAAGAAAAAAGAAAAATAATGTTGCTAAAGTTGCAAGGGCTAAGGGGCCATGATATTGGGCAGAAGGCCAAAATACCAGATATTGTACGTTCCATTATTTCCTTAAACTTACGGAGTTACGGGGTATTTGATTTTGATTAGCATTTTATTATGAATTTATTTTAATTTACTAATAATTTTTTGTTTTTCTAACTATGAGTTAAGTAATTTAGGTATATGGACGCATAAAAATGTTACTTTATTATAAGTTACTCGTACTTATCCTTGTAATTTAATTAAAATTTAATATTTCTTAATTGTATATGTCACTTATCAAAATCTTTCATATTCTATCCTCATATTAATTCCTATATTACATAAATACTAGTTTTTATTATTTCCTACTATTTTGTCTTTTTTCCCTATCATTTATAAAAATATTAAAAATAAAAATAAGAAATGAGAAATGACTCTAGATATGGAAGAGTATTAAGGGGTGTTTGTTTTTTTCAGAAAAGCTTTTCTTGATCTATTTTGTCTGCGTCGCGAATATCACGCGTAGACGTTTATGTTTGCAAAATTTTTGTTTTTTTGATTACTTTTCACTAAAAAAAGATTTGCGCGAGGTTTGTATGGACAGACTTAGCACAATCACTTCTAAAGTCCTCTACAGTATACACAACAACATTTTACATATTAGAGATGCACAACAATGTTATTCGACCATTAATTTTTTTTAAATTCAACATTTTAGAAGAACCTAATAGTATTCAGAAAAACATAATAACTAATAAAAATACGTAACAAACTGCACTAAAGACACAATGATAAGACATAGGCTTAAAAACGTGAAAAAAATAATTATATTTTTATATAACAATAGTGTACTCGTTTTAAAGATAAAAAACGCTCGTTTTATAGTGTAACTTTTATAAAATAACTATGTCGTACATAAAAGTTACGAACATTTTAAAAAAATTAGAAATTTGTAAAAAGTCAACAAAAATGACTATTACTAAATCTAACAAACTTTAATTTGTTTACAAATTAATATTAACAATTGATTAAAAAGATTGATAGGTTTAAAATCTCTTTTATTTGAACCTCTTATAGTATACCCTTAAATTAAAATAATTTTTTAAAATATATTTGTGAATTATGGCTATCTTTTTAAAATAGAGAAATATCTCGGCTATCAACGTTTATTAACAGACGAACCTATGATAACATATTATATAAAAATGCTTTGAATATTAAATGTTTTGAGAGTCCGTACTATTATCGGATGGTTGACGTATATTTTCAGAGTACTTAACTCACAGTTATGACTTATGACAATCTTGTAACACTATATCGATAGTTTGTATTACATTTCTTGTAATAGAAAGCGAATCAATCAAAGATTTTTCATCATAACGATATATTAATGTTTATCAAAGTTATGTTTGGTCCAGTGTGAGTCTGTGAAAACTGAATCTTAGTAAAGATAAATTTGTATGGTTTCATAGCACTGATAAAAAAAACTCACGACTTGTGATTCGTTCGGAACTCGCTTGAAAATAACTTAAGAAAAGATCACTCGAAATCATCTCAGTTAATAAACGAGCTCGGCTCGGTCTGTAGATAGGTCGTGCCCGAGCAAAGCCGTGCCCGAGCAAAGGCCAACTCGACTCGTGGCTCGCTTGTTAGCTATCTCGTTTAAAGTAAAAGCTAAATTATAATTTCTGTAAATTATAAAATCACATTTATGATATATTATTTAAATAGAACGTAAACATATGGTCAACAAATGCTATTTAATAAAAAAAATCATAAGTATATCAATATAAGGGATTATCATATTTGATAAAATACCGATCCTGTATTATTGTTTGAACAAGTTAAACAAATATAAAAGAATATTATATTTTATTTTTATATATATGAATATTGATAAAAATAAGAACATTAAAAAAAATTATATGGCCAACTTGGCTCCCGAGCCGGATTGGCTAGGGTTCGGCTTGTTTAAAAACCAAATCAAGCTGACCCGAGCTGGGTCGTTTATCTTTAGTTGGAATTATTCTTTGGAAACGGGTCGGGTTGAAAGTGGGTATAAATAGTGGGTCTGAGAAGAGTCATCGTTCCCCATGCATTACCATACAACTCAAAGACACACACACAGTATCAAGTATCAACATAAACAAACCTTCAATACCATGAACACCCTCTACCATGCACTTCCATTTTTGCCTCTGAACCCAAATTGCTTCGAATCGGTGAACCCCTTTTGTTCACTCGATCAATTCCCTCAGTTCTACTGTAACACCCCATCATTTTCGCCTCAAAACTCTTCGCCGGAAACTGATAATTCGCCGGAATACGATCACCCTACAGTTCTCGACGGCATCGCTGCGGTGGTGGGAGAACACGTGCTCTTCGGTAAGTCAAAACCCACCGCCGGAAAAAGAACTGATTCCCGTGTAGTTGTCAGAAAAGAAACGAAATTCCGGCCGGTGGTTACCGGTGGTCCGGCGGTGGAGAAGAATTACAGAGGGGTGAGAAAGAGGCCGTGGGGGCGGTGGTCGGCGGAGATACGCGACAGAATAGGGCGGTGTAGGCACTGGTTAGGGACGTTTGATACTGCTGAGGAGGCGGCGCGTGCTTACGACGCGGCGGCGAGGCGATTACGAGGGTCAAAAGCGAGGACTAACTTTGAGATTCCGTCGGTATTTCCGTTGGCTATCGCCGCTGTATCGCCGGCGACGTCGTCGTCGTCGGTGGAAGTGAAAAAGAGGAAGTCCGGTGGGTGTGATGGTGGCACTAGTAGCAAGTGTCAGGTGGTGACGTCGGTGAGTCAACTGTTCAGTACTACTGGTCCGATGGTGATGAGGAAGAAGATGAACACTGGCATTAGTACTATTAATCAAGCAACTGATCATCGTAATGATGAAGAAGATGATTCGAATGTTGTTGATCCCTTGAAACAAGAGGCAAAAACTGTTTGTACGCTTTATGAATCATTGTGATCGATCATGTAGGTATGTTAATGGAAGTATGGAACTATATATATGTTATGACTAACATGCATCCTGTTTTTGTTAGTTTCAGGCATTTGAAACATATGCTTATCATATAATTATAATCTGAAACTCTATTTTTCAACCATGGAAAGTAGTGAACAAAAAATTAACTCCATAAAACCTGATAACCAATTGGATAAGGTAAGTTGTAGCTCTCTTCGACATAATATTCAAAAGATTATGATAAAAGAGAGTACAAATGTGATTCGAAAATAGACCTCTACAAGAAGAGACTCAAACGTCTAGCACCACGTTACCCTTGAATGTATCGGTTAATTAGTTTAGCACATGAGTGTTACCCTAAACCCTAATTCGCAATTTAATTGGTTATATGTTGGATTAATGTATCTTAAGATATATATTTGTGACTTCACACGTTCAATTTGATCCCGAATGGCAAGAAACGAGATTAAAGGAGTACGATTCCAGTGTTTGGTAAATCCAAGAAACCAGTGCTTAATTAGAGATTGTTAAATGATATTCCACTAGTACATTTTTGTTGTTTAAGGACAGGGGTTCGTGTCAACTCTAGGGATTTGTTTCTAAATATAAATACTTAGTTATTTAATTTTGATTAATTTGATATTTAAATGAAATATATTTGGATTTTTTTATGTATACTGACAAGAACTCCTTTATTTGGCCTTAATTATACAAGGGTTTTGGTGAAATTTTAATTTTAAACATAAATGATCATAAGATAGTTTTAATTTTATACATAAATGATCATACGATATTTATTGAAGTATAACAATCTATATATTATTCTTAACTCTTAAATTATGTTTTGCACAAAAACATATTACATAATACACGTTTAGACGTCATTTTATCACACTTGTATATATATTAATTAAATATTACCCTTAACCTTGTATATTAATTAATTAGATATACATAATCTTTATTCATTTACTTGCATAAATGACTTAGTTTAGTGACTAATTATATCAATGAGTTATGAATAGATTGTGATAGTTTTCGTAATATCTCACTTAAAACGCTATGCATAACGATTAAAAATATATACTCACCATTTAAATTCATAAACAATGGTACACATAAATAGTCATCATGGCCAAGGCTAAAGTGGACGTTTATATCCAAAAGATTTTCATCGAAGCGACCATTGCAGAAATTACAAGAAACATGAATACATTGACATGAAGTGCATCAATCACCAACTCCTTACTCTTGCGTTATGATTAAAATAGTGAGCCCAAAAAAGTTATGAGGTGACAAACATAGTATGGCTGTTTTGACATCATCAAAAATCTATTATCTCATACCTTCAATCATATAAAATCTCACTAAAAATATAATAATATTTGTAGATAATGATGATGAGATGCAAGATGGTATGCAATAGTGACAAGAATAGTAAATTCCATGGGAGTACATATATAAACATACCTTCAACAGTGATTAACAAAGGCTAGTCTCCACCTAGGTCCCCATTTAGGCCTGTAAATGAACCGAACGTTCATGAACTGTTCATGAACTGTTCGGCGGGAAGTTCGTTTATGTTCGTTTATTTAGAAAATGAACGAACATGAACAAAAAAACCGTGTTCGTTTAATTAAACGAACAAACATGAACACATTCTTTGTTCGTTCGTTTACGTTCATGAATGTTCGTTTATGTTCGTTCATGTATGTCCGTTCATTTACGTTCGTTTATGTTTGTTTATTTATGTTTGTTTATTTATATATATTAACATGTTAATAAAAGGGTATTAGGTGTTAACATTTGAAACATAAGTGTATTAAGTTATGCTAAAAACTTATAAGTTTAGTGAGAATTTAATTTCTACTAATACACCTAAAAATTCTAAAATGATCATTTAAGGTTTTTTCTGTTTAGTTTTATTTGTTTATTATAGTTCATTTATGTTCATTTATTATTGTTCATTTGTGTTCGTTTATGTTTGGGAACTGTTCATTTAGCTTCTTAACGAATAAACATGAACGAACACGAACATTTTTATTTCTTAATGAACGAACATGAACAGAAAAACGTGTTCGATAATGTGTTCGTGTTCGTGTTCGTGTTTGGTAAAAGTTAAATGAACGAACACGAACATGCTGATGTTCGTGTTCGTTCGGTTCATTTACAGGCCTATCCACAATCCTTAAACACTCGAGGGAGAATGAACATGTGGTTCGGTGAGTCAACAAATTCGGGTGCACTTTCAGAGTAAGGGTTAGGATCCTCAAACAACCAACCACCCAATCATCATGCTTTCGCTTATCATTTAAACTGATTTATATATATAAAATTTATATACCAAAGGCATTATAGCCCACCGGCATCTTGGTGGTGAGATAAGATTTAGGACCTATTAGGTCATGGGTTCGAATCTCACAAAGGGGTTTTTATCATAATTATGAGTTTTCTCCTGAATTTGTAACTTGGTGATGGAATATGATCGCGTGGTAACACTGGTGGCACGATGATACTCCAGTGATCCGTGAGTGATTCCAATTTAGCCATTCAAAAAAAATATATAAAATTTATATAGGTCCTAATATATAGACATCACACGTTATATATCGACACCTTAATATACGTATCGGATAATATTATACACGACGTATAGGATCGAAAACATTAAAATTAAGGATAATTCAAGGGAGGTTTTCAGAGGGCTATATGTCTCATATATCCCTATTCGGGCCCTATACGACACGTATAACAAATTTCAACACTGACCAATAGAAAAAATTCAAGGGATGTAAGAGGGGTTATATGTCACGTATAAAGCTATACGACCCCCACTAGTACAAAAACCATCTTTAGAGGCGGTGAAAATAATTTTCTAGAGCGGTTTTTGATCGCCCCAAAAAACATAGCTCTAAAAAATCATATTATTTTTTAAAGCGGTTTTGAAAACCGCTTCAAATACTTAAACCGCCCCAATAGATCACGTATTTAACCAAAACAAAAATATTGGCTGAATTTGCCGGAACCCTAGCCGCCTCGCCGGAGTTGATGGGTGTTGCGGTTAGGGCTTTACATCGTCACAACTGACACCACCACTAGCTACCACGTTGGCACCTTCGATCTGGACTCCACCAACAAAGGAGTCGTGACTATCCACCACTTACGAAGTCACCACCGAGCTCTCTCTCGCTATGTCGTCTTTGAGGTCACCATTGAAGACAATGAGTGGATGGAGCGAAGAGGTGTGGCTGAACCTCTATCGACGCTTACTTACCGATTACCATCACCAAAAGATTAAAGGGAACACACAGAGTCACCTTACATGCAAATCCTAAATCCAGTCCATCAAGAATCGAGGACCTGCCATCGTCATTAAAGCAAAAGTAATAGAGGAAGCAAATCATGTTCGAACCTATGTTTGTTTGCAAAATCAATACTAAAATCACCTGTATCGATTGAACAAGCAGAAAACCATTGTCGTTCACTGGTGTAAATGTTCCAGCAACTCAAGCCAAGGTTTTTCCGGCAACTCTCAAACTTCAGATATGAAATCGGAGGTGTAATTGGAGCTTGTGATGGTGAATTGGTTTTGATATTTCTAGGAGATTGGGCTCTTTGCACCTCAAAAGAAGAATTATAGGGGATTGAGATTGGGTTTTTTGAAGGCAAATCCTTCACACCGCCTCAAATTTTCATTTTTTAATGCGAATTAATAAAATAGTTTAAAATATTCTATTTTCTAAGGCGGTTTATATTTTTTGAAGCCATTAATTTCAATAAATCGGTTTTTTAAAGCGGTTTACACTTTCAACCGCTTCAAAAAAAAAGTTGAACCGCCTTATAAGAAATCTTTTGTACTAGTGCCCCCCCATACGACATGTATGGGGGCTATACGACACAGCAATATCTATTTGAGTGGTTTTCCTTTAAACCGGGTTGGACCGGTCAGAGCGGTCAACCGTTTGAACGGGACCAGGTGGTTAGAGCAAAACCAAATTGTCTTTTCTTTCTTTCTTTTTATTTTATTGAACTTTTTATCCTTCAAAGTCACATTAACTTATGATTATTTTAGCATGCAAGATCCATATCATATCAAAAAGTTTCTTCACATCTTATTAGACATATACACATATGTTTATCATTATGTTATTTATGACTTTATGCGGTTTCACCGATCCAACTACTCCGATCAATGAACCAATAAAATGGCCAGTATGATACCCGGTTACCATATCATCCTTACGAGACAACCATTATTATGACAAAGAAGTTAGCGCTAGAGAGGCGTGTTTGGTCGGTACATTTATCTGGGTTTTCAGACATGCATTAAAACAGAAAGGGTGTGCCCCTCCTCTCACAAGTGACAACCGCTAAATTATATATAAATAAATATATGATTATGGTAAAAATTAATTGGCAATAAAAGAACTTATAGATTTGAATATGATGAAAGAAAAGCTCGAAGATGGTTTGAAATTGATAAAAATTGGTACAATACAAGGGGGATAATGTATAGTGTATTAAAGTGTCACGTGGATCAGTGGATGATGTGCTAATCAGAAGAGCCAATGGGCCGAATTGTCACTGGCCTTTTAGCAGCCCTTTATTAGACAATATTATTATTACTAGGATTTGGTAAAAATTATTATTAGGGTTGAGCTCACGGGTTCGTTTAGGTTTTTAGAATTTCATTGTAATCTCTATATAATGTAACATAACCTATCAATAATAATAATTTAGTATTTTACCATCTTACATGATATCAGAGCCTTAGAGTTCTTGTTATCTTCTGTCACACCCCAACCTGGACGGCGGAAACGTCGAGGTGTGAGGGATACGATTGTTCACAGCCACATAACGCTATGTTCAAATGTAAATACTTCATTTAATAGTTTTCATAAAGATTACAAACATAAGTTTCGAATACGTTCAACAGAATTTAAACATGATATAACACTTCGTTTAATTAACTAGGTCCACGTCC